>PNEQ01095790.1:0-49552 GCA_003012365.1 Medauroidea extradentata | reverse complement strand
GTGGAGTTTTGAACTGTCTGAAGCACGGAGCAAGCGATAACGGCCACAGCGAGTTGAGGTCGACTATAGCGTCACATAATTCTCGCGCCAATCAAGTCTAATTATAATGTATGTATGAATGTCAATAAGATCATAAGTAAATATTTTGAAGTGTATTAAATACAGACAGGTCGAGTTCGTCATATGTTCTTTCACTAATATTGTATTCAAATAGGAAAATACACGGAACTACGTACAATAAATTGCTACCAACCATACAAGCAGTAAAGTAACTCTTGTTAGTGGTGATGTATATGCAGTAACGGCTAGTGATTTTTTTCAAAGGTTAAATCTTTAGTGCTCACTTTATTCCGAATGGCCTATAAAAGAAAATTTAATGCGTGATATAAATTTTAACAACAGAGAAAAGTTTATGAAGTCTCAAAATAAGCTTTCCCATTGTTTTCTTCTGCTTGTTCCAAAATAATAGCAACTACTTTAGGACGGCTGACTTTTATATTTTAAATATTGCAAATTTGCTATGCTAGCAAATTAACAAAGATATTCATTTTAAATTGTTTTAAATTTCGCTGGTGATATCATTGTTATCCAATAATGTATGTCTGCCTTCGATGGAACCTTAACAACTTTTCTATTCTTTACAAGGTTGTTTAATGTAAATTCGTTTGTAGTATGCAATCCAAAAGCAGAGCCCAACGAGTACCTTAAAAATAAGGAAAATAACTGCATGCGGTGTACATTGTACGTTATCTCATTTGTTAGTTATTTAGTTTGTTTATAGTGTGTGCCTGTGGCTCAATATTATTGAGTGGCCCTAAAAATACTTGTTTCCGGAAAACATTTTCTCTCTCTGACGATCTTCATACCTATTACGTCTTAGTAAGGCAAATTAGTGCCGGAATAGGCCAACTAATTAAAATTTAGTACACAAGCTGAAAATACGTACACACGCGAAATACAGGCACAAACGCTGTAACACGTGGTAGCCTGTATTTTGGCTGAAATCACAACGTTATAAACACGTTTTGTCTGTTTGTCGTAACTCTAATGCTAAACAAACTTGTAGACACTCTGCGCATGAGATAGTTTTTGGGACTTGAACGATATTACTGTTTGCCCCATGAACAAGTGTAATTTTTCGACAGCTGATAAACGTCATTTCAGAGATTAAAACGAGTAGTACATGTTCATGAAACATTGTGAAACAACCCACAGAATGAGTGAGTTAAGGTGAAAAAGTTAGGATCATAATTGTAGACCAGTGAATTTCGTAAGCTCAGCGACCTCCCGGCAGGACTCCACAGTCCTGTGTGCACCTTGTATTCACTTATTGGCTGCTGCTCCAGTGAGTGAGTGGGTTTTTGAACATGTCACAATGTAGCACAGCAGCCGTGAGTTTTTCCATGCAGATTCGCCATTCGTTCCAAGTTCTCATGGACAAGTTTCATGTCAATGGTCCAATAGGAAAAAGTTACCAACATATAAGTTACAAATCTAACCTCTCCTTAACTGAATCCGCTAAAATATCCTTGGAACAAATAATTAGCAGAGAGAATGTGTGATTTTGTGCGGGAAAAGCAGACAGTTTACTTGGTACCATTCTAGTATCTGAACGTTCGATTTTCCGTTATTCGTGTTATTGCATTTAAGAAGGCCATTGAGAATTTTAGTACGCCGATACAGATCCTTCGTCATTCGACTACAATCATTTGGACCGCCTCAAATCATCGTCGTAAAATCATATAAGGCACAACATGCTAGAGCAGTTTGGAGACTACTTTGTCGCTACATATATTGGCGATTTATAATTAGATATCTGAAACATTATTTTAGACACAAGCTACAATTCCAGCAACTGTATGTATATATCACGTTCACAATTGGCCGCTGACTTACTCGACACTTCTTGGAAGTAGCTGAGCCAATAATAAAACTGTAACTGTACACAGGCCCATTTGACTGTGTCAGCGAGCAGCTAATAAACAGCTGCTGTCACATTCAGTACACAAATATTCTTGGATGCTAGCCTACTGGTCAGTGAACACGCGAATTTGACCAGTCTCTATTTATCATTGTCTCTAATCATAAGTTGGGGCCCCTGAATTTCGTGAAATTAACTTTGCACTGATTTGTTTAATACCTTATGGCTAGAGCCATGAACACTTCGCGAAAAGAATCTTGCACCAGTTTGTTTCAGTGTCTTATGTGCACATCTACAGTTCTGATTCATTCTCAGTGATTGGTAGATTTAACTGTCGCGTGTCTTGGGAATCTACCTGCAAATAACATACATGTGGTGTCGCAGTAACCTTACTGTGGTTGGCTCAGTCCAATGAGATACGACACCTCATAAACACACGCTGTCAATAACTATGAAGCAAAGATGCAGGTGTGCACGTCACTGAAAAAAAAGGTGCACAATTTTTTTTCACGAAAATCGTGCTCCCTAATCATAAACTGTCCTGGGAACCAAATATAAAAAAAACCGTAGACATCAGTAGACATTGCCAACAGAGCTGTGATATAAATGTACTTGATTGTAGGATATATAGACATCATCATCGAGGAGTGCTTGTGTTTTGGGTCGTGAAGGTTCGTGTCGCCGGTGCCGCGGATGACCCCGGAAGGTCACCGTCTCACCTTCCTTGGGTTACTGGACCACGACGCATCCCACTACGACTTCCTCGCCCAGTGCCGCCGCAGCCTCATGTTGCTGGACGCGCACATTCGCATGGAAACTTGGCTCGGCGACGACTATGTCATCGACCTGCAGGGTGCCACGCTCACCCACTTCGCCAAGACACCGCCCACACTTATCCGTCGCTTCGCGCTCTGCTTGCAGGTCAGATATGGCAACACCTTTTAAATCCTTTTCTATGCAGTCAATAGAAACTTTTCCTTACAGGATGTGTTTGTCAGTGAAGAGCTTTTCATCAGCGCTTAACAGCGATGTGCTCAGTTCCGGTGAAGGTTGATGATGAAGTCAGCATGGAGTAGCACCTCCATCGTCCGGCACGAATCTCACATACAAAATTATTTATTTTGCGATGAATAAATCAAGCTTAACAGTGAGTCTAGTAAAGAGATTTTGGTCAGCTCTTAACTTCAGGGTCATTATCCCTGGTGAGGGCTCACGTGGTGTACGTATTGGAGTAGCGCCGAATCGACGGGGCGGGGAAAACGGGAGGTCCCCGAGAAGACCCGCCTACCAGTGGCATCGTCTGGCACGATTCTCACATGTGAAAATCCGGGGACTGATCCCTCCAGGAACAGAGCCCGGATCGCCTTGGTAGGCGGCGAGTGCTCTAGCCACTACGCCAGCAGCAAACCCCAAGCTTTACAGTATATAAATATTTACAAAACCCTTTGCAAAAAGCGTTTTTTTTTTTTTCAAGTTACTTAAATTGGAAGGGAGAACCTGTTGTCAGAAAACATGTCCTACTGAAAATATTTAACAGGTCATTGCTAAGAGTGGGGGTTTCTGTTTGGTTAAATACTTTATTATAATTAATGTGGCTTTATACTACGTGTATTATCACTGCAGTTTGCTATAATCTTAATATATAAAATGAAGTGTCCTGACACGCTAACTGACTCACTCACTCATCAACGCACAGCCCAAACCGCTCAACCTAGAACCACGAAATGTTGAGGGAAGCTCCCACTTGGCTCGTTTACTTACAGTACATTCCTTACACTATTTTCATTGAATACTTACATATACTGCATGTGCTACTTAAAGTATGATTCCTTCAAAATTTAACGAAGTATCCTTCACCGAATTGTACCGTACTTGATTGTATATTATTTATTTATTCTATTGTATTATGTACCGAATTGCCTATTGTAATATTTTACACATTGTATTGTTTTAATTATTGTATTATCTTATCTATTGTATTTTACTTACTTTTTTTTTACTTGGTAGTGAATATTACTGTATAAGAATATGCTGGACACGGCAAATTGTAAACCAGCCTTGTAGCTGAATTTCGTTCGTGTATAAATAAATCTGTAAGCGTTTTAAAAATAGGTGGAAATTGTTAAAATATTTTCCCTCTTCAAATTAATGTGTATGCAAGGTGGTGGTGATCTCACAATACAGATCGTCAGAATATAGTGACGCAAAACAATTGAAATGTGTTGTTGAATTGTCACTATACTTTTGTCATAGTGTTGGTTCTACACGGTATATCCTTTAATATTTATATCGGTGACAAACTTTCTAAGGACGGTTTCAAGAGCTATGCCAAGTTATTTATAAACGTATGTTTTGTTTTATTTTGCAGGACGCATTTCCAGTTCCAATAAAAGGAATACATTTTTTAAATGCTCCTTTGTTCATGGATAAGATTCTGTCAATTGTGAAACCTTTTCTTAAAGAAAAACTTCGGAGTAGGGTAAGTAGTTTACTAAATGTAATTTTATGCATTATTTATTAATTCATTTTATTTGTTCCAGAGAGCTAAAGCTCTTTGAAGTAACTGTTTATGTCTATGCAAAGACGACAAATTAAAACATTACAATTTTGTAACAATTTTACACTCAACATAATTAATAACAATTAAAACATAAAGTAAGTTTGCCAAGAATATAACTAACATAAATTATATAAAATAAACGTACAATAACAATATTACAATATCAGACTGGCATGTTTCCATAATTATAGTGTCTTTACGTATCTGCCTTCAGTGTTAAGCAGAGTAAATTTATCTCACACTAATTTCTTTACTACAACTTTACAGTTTTAATAATTATCATATTTTTTAAATATTATCTACGATTTCATTTTATATATTTGTTGCTGCTTGTTTAAATTAAAATTGTATGTGTGTTAGTGTATATATGCACGATGATTCAAAAATACTTTTAGAAATTTGAGGGTTCGGGGATCCCGTAAACCAAAACAAGAAAGTAAAAGTTCATATAATCCTAAGTTTTTGAATTATTAATGAAAGTTTAGTTGAGTGTGTTACAAGGTAACCAAAAGTGAGTTTAGTGTTGTTAGTTAACTGAATGATGTTATGCATACAAGTGTGCTGATGTCCTCATCTGTTTCCTGTATGGCAGTTGTGGGAGTATTGAATATTTGACAAGAGTGCGACAGTGGATGATCCCCTGATCCGACGTATGCATGTGTGTGAGGTTGCAAGATGCATATACTCTTTGCTAGAACGTATAGTTTCAAAACTTGTATGTTTATTATTATACCTGTTAGAGCAACTATTATAGCTCCTGACACTCCAGATCTGGGAACATTTATAGTACGAGTGTGCGATAATGTGATAGATGGAAGAATATCAGATAATTTATTCTCACCTTATCAGCCATCTTTCTTTCAGGATATTTAAACTTACGTGATCGTCGCGTCTTTGAGGCTGTGTGCGCGTCTGTATGTGTGTACACACCTGCATTTTCACATGTGTGAATCGATGCCGTTGGTCGACTGGTTTACTCAGGAACTACCAATTTCCCCCGCCCCTTCATACGCCATTCTCACATCATGTTCACCCCTCGCCAGCTCTTAAGAGTGCGTGGTAGCTAAATAAACGCTGAAAACATCAACTGATTTCTACGCTTTTTTCGAAGCCAGTGTGGATAACATACTCAATGACAATCCTAGAGAATGGTATTTGCCAACTTTATGAGTAAATATTTATCCAGAATTACTAATTCGTTACGCCGGATCTCTTACGGCGCAGTTAAATGCACTAGGTTCCGGCGTCAGAGTTTGTGCCTCAGAAGTTTGTAACATTGGAAACGAATCTGGCAGTCCTTTTTCATAACAAGAACAGTTTTAATTTTATATTTTGTCTGTTAGCAAAACATTATATTTCAGGCAAAGAAAGGATATGCATTAACATAATTTTGTATATTGCCTTGCATTGTAATGTTATTTTTTTTTTTTTTTCGGATTTCAGATACATGTGCATACGTCACTGGACTCTCTGTACGATCTATTTCCCAGAGACATGTTTCCAGACGAATATGGCGGGCAAGCTGGAAGTATTCGAGAAATTAACGGTAACAAACCATAGCGGAAAAAAATATACCTTAAACCGGGGTTCATTTGTGAAAGCATGGTGAACTTGCGGCACACAAAATGCTTGTTATATTGACATTTTTTTTAGAGTTTTGAGTAAGGAAGTAAGGAACTGTATTTTAATTTTTGTACATCTCTATACATAAAAGAGGACACTGACTGACTGACTGACAGACATAAAAATTGCAGCCCAAGCCGCTCGACCCAGAATCGTGAAATTATTTTGTGTGGTTTCCACTCAGGTCGTATGCAAGCAGTAAGAAAGGATTTTTCGAAATTCGATCTCTAAGGGGGTGAAAAGGGGTGATATAGCTATATCTCCTAAGAAACGTCGATAGTGCTCTAACCAGACGGCCTCTCATCTTCATTTTTACTTTAAAGAGACACACATAAACATTTATATTACCCGATTTTAGACTATTCGAAATTAAACATTTAAGGGGGTGAAAAGAACTTAAATATGTTTACGATTAATTGTCGATATATATCGAATCCATTAGGATAGAGAGTTGGTGTTCGCTTCAAAATGATGCTAAAGTAAATATCCAAAAAGAGGTTTAAGGATTTTTTTTAAATTCAGCCCCCAGGCAGTAAAAATGGGGGAAATGTGTTTATTATGAATCGTCTATATCACTGGAACAAAATTTGCTATAGTCGTGATTTTTACTTAAATTGATTACATATACAAACGACTAACATAGGACTCAAAGACATTTCAAAATTTGATAATTAATGGGGTGAAAAAAAAAACGTAAAATGTATTTTCGACTATTCCTCTATATCTATCGCACGAATCGAGATATCGAAGTGCTCTTTGCTTTTGATTGATGCTTATATAAGTATCTAAATACTATTTAAATATATTTTTCGAACTTGGCCACAAAGAGGTAAATAAAGGGTAAAATGTGTTTTTGATTCAAAATCGATATATATCGACCACATTAATTTTTTATACTTCGACGTGAGTTTTGTTTTAGATTAATACTTACTCAAATACCTGAATAGTAATTTCAATAATTTTAGAAATTCGCCACCTAAGGAGGTGAAAAGGGGTGAAAAGTGGTGAAATGTGTTTTCAATTAATCATCGATACATCTTGAGTCCAGCGGGCTATTGGCGTGTTCTTCACGTCCACGAGAAAACAATAAACTACTCTAAAATGTGATTCAAGGGTTTTTCGAAATTCACTCTCTTAGGAAGTGAAAAGACTTGTAATGCGTTTTACAAAAATCCTCGATATCTATCGAACTTGTCGAGAAATACAGTTATTTTTTGCTTCAGGATGATGATTACAGAAATGATCACAAAATGGTTTTAAGATATTTCGAAATTCGAACTCTCAGTACAGTGCATGAGCCATGTGTGTTTCTTAATGAATGGTCGATTTTTATTCGACTGAACGGGCTACCGTCGTGATTTGCACTCAATTGGATACTTATACAAATGTTTAAGTTGTGAAATTAAATTATTTCGAAATATTACATCCAAAAGGGTGAAAATTCACAAAGTTTGTTTTCCATCAACAAATGATATATATCTAATTAGTAGATATATTGAGGCGTTGTTCGCGTCAGAGTGATGCTTACGTACGTATAAAAACTTTAATTTAAGTTTTTTACATTATAAAATAACTCGATTATTAAGAATAAAATTAAGTTCGTAAATTTTCAAGGCAGACGATCCGAAAATCAAGTTTGACCAGCGAGAAATAAATTATACAGGAGTTTCATTCTACAGTAACCTATCGAGACATGGTGTTGTACAACCTCTATGAACCTAGGGCATGAATATTTAATTTTTTAAATTAAATTCGTCTTCGTGAATTATTTCGACGTTACGTGACGCAGTTTTTCGTAGCTTAGGTATACGTTCCGGTAGGTTCTGGGCTCGAATTTCGTTTAAAGCAACGTGCGAACGTTCAATTCCGACACAAAATAAACTGCACGGCAGATGGATTTAGTGAAATTGCATGTAGTCGTTTAAAAGGGGTAAAATTGATTATTGAGTTCACATTCTACTTAGGTTCCTTGACATCATCTCACAAACATCATTACACTAATCTCAAGGTTGGAGCACCAAATACGTTTCCAAGAAACCTTTTCCCACTAAAACTTTCTAATGGCATTCAACTTCAAGTGTGTATTTTTAAAATATGTAATGGACAACTTGAAGTAAACGCCTCCTGACGTCACCACAGGGGAAAATAACTGTGGGAAAAAAGCTTGTTTACAAACATGCTGATTTGTTAGTTGGTAATTGCAGATAGCAAAAATGTTGCGTGTTCATAGATTTGCACGCAATGGTAAAACATATTAGTTTCAATTCCATGGTTAAGATAAGCAAATACATAAGATTAATGTTTACCTGAAAAAAAAAACGGCAAATTCCAAACACATAATCAATTTTCTTGACGTACATCTCATCCGGGACATGTGACGTCAAACAGCTAAATGAAGGTAATGTTCAGCTGCGGTATCCATGGAGATAAGAACTGTATACCACACCTAACTGAAGCCCCGCCTCTTTTCAAGTCGTCCACTGAGGGCATCGTCACCAATGGTTGTGCACAGGGTAAATCAGACGTCTTTCATTCGATTAACCTCTTACATTTAAGAGTCTGTTACACGTCAACTGTGCAGTGCTATAAATAAGACCCAGGTGAAGTCACTGTTAGTGGCTGGTACAAACTTAAGACTGTTTTTCGCGTGGACAGCTATAGCTACTTATCCTGCCACAGAATCAGCTCAGCTAGCAGCTTTGCCATTCTAACACTTGATGGCTGCAGTGTCAATCTGGTGTACAAATTTTTTCAATTAAAGTAATTATTATAATTTATGAAAACTGCTGTGATATAACTTTTTGTTACTTCATATCAACATAATAACAAATTATGGAACTGCTGTGAGTCTGGTTGTTAGCTATCGAAAACATGAGACTCTGTGTTCGGCTAGTGTGAATTATAATATTATGTTACTATACCAACTGCTTGAACAAATGACGTATCACTAACACAATACTACCTGTTTTATTGTAATAATAATATAGTTTAAAACACTACGAAAATTTCCATGTTCCATCTTATTTTACACGGCGCAGTTCGGGATTTTTCGAAATTCGACCTCTAAGGGGGTGAAAAAGATTGGAATGTATTTTCAAAGAGACGTTGATAGAGCTCGAACCCGACGGCTTATCATAGTGATTTTTACTTTAATAGGACACACATAAAAATGCATATCAGCCAATTTCAGGATTTTTCGAAATTCAACATTTGAGGAGGTGAAAAGACCTTAAATGTGTTTCCGACTAACTATCGATATCTAACGAATCCTTCGGCATATAGAGTTAGTATTCACTTCAAAATGTTGCCTACATAAATACCCAAAAATGAGTTTTAGGATTTTTAAAAATTTTACCCCCAAGCAGTAAGAGGGGCAAGGTGTGATATTTACGAATCGTCTTTCTCACTGAAACACAATTGACTGTCGTCGTGATTTTTACTTAAATTGGTTACGTATACAAATGTCTATGATAGGACTCCAAAATATTTCGAAATTCTGTAATTAAGGGGGTGAAAATACGTGAAATGTTTTCGATTATTTCTCCATATCTATAGAATCAATCGAGATATCAAAGTGCTCTTTGCATTAAATTAATGTTTTTGTAAATATCCCAAATACCATTAAAATATATTTTCCGAATTCGGCCCCGAAGAGGTTAAAAAAAGAGTTAAATGTATTTTCGATTCACATTCGATATGTATAGATTCTATTGATTTTTATATAAGAACGTGATTTTTATTTAAGATTGATGCTTATTCCTGAAAAAAGATTTTAGGAAATTTCGGAATTCTCCACCTAAAGAGGTAAAAAGGAATGAAAAGTGATGAAGTGTGTTTTTAATTAATCGTAAATACATATTGAACTCAATGTGCTATTGTCGTGTTTTTCACGTCCAAGAGACAACAGTTAAGTTGTCTAAAACATGTTTCGAGTGTTTTTCGAAATTCACTCTCTTAGGAGGTGAAAAGACCTGTAGTGTGTTTTAGAAAAATCCTGGATAGAAATTGAACCTTTCGAGATACACAGTTGATGTTTGCTTCAGAACGATGATTACAGAAATGATCGCAAAACTGTTTTAAGGTTTTTCGAAATTCGAACACTCAGTACTTTAAAGGCGTCATATGTGTTTTTTTAATAAATGATCGCTTTTGAGTCGACTGAACGGGCTACCGTCATTATTTGCACTTAAATTGGATATTTATGCAAATGTCTAAGATGTGAAATTAAAATATTTTGAAATTCGACACCCAAAAGGGTGAAAAAGTACAAAATTTGTTTTCCTTCAACCCATTATATCTACCTAACCAGCAGAGATATTGAGGTGTTTTTTTTTTTGCGTCAGAGTCATGTTTACGTAAGTATATAAAATTATATGTAAGTTTCTTTACTTCATAAGATAATGTGATTATTAAGAATAAAACTAAGTTTGTAAACTTTCAAGACAGACGATCCGAAAAGCAAGTACGAGCGGCGAGAAGTAACTTATACAGGAGTTTCACTTTATAGTTACCAATCGAGACGTAGTGTTGTACAATCCATATAAGCCCTGGACATGAATATTTTATTTATTAAATTAAATTTCTTTTCATGAATTATTTTGACGTTACGGGAGGTTCTGGGCTCGAATTACGTCAAAACCCTGCGTGGGAACTTTCAATTCTGAGACATAAAAACTGCAAGGCAGATCAAATTATCGCAATTTGCCTATAGTCGTTTTAAAATGTTTTATGCAGTTCACTTTCCATTTGTGTTCCTCGACAATATCAGCTTACATATATCATATCACTAATCTCAAGGTTGGGGCACTAAATACGTTTCCGCGAAACCTTTTCCCATCAAAACTTTCTAATGTATAACTTAAGTAATTTATTCATTTGTTTGTATATTGTAAATATGACTTGTCCGATATCTTTGTGCAAAAATGTACACAAAAAAGATCTAAGGATGCAATAAACTATATCTATATCTATAATGTCATTAAACTACAAGTGAATATGTAATTGAGGGTGCCATCACCAATGATTGTGCACATGGTAAATTGGACGTTTTTCATTTTATTAAACTCTTACATTTTTTAATAGTTTATAACTACCACACAACTTCAACTTGCCAGTGTTATAAAAGGCCAAGGTGAAATCGCTGTTATTGACAGGTACAAACTTAAGACTGCTTTTTGCGTAGGCAGCTGTAGCTACTTATTCTGCTACAGAGTTAGTTCAACTAGCAGCTTGGACATTTTAACACTTGATGACTGAAGTACCAATATAGTGTACAAATAGGTTTTTAGTTAAAGCACATTTTATCTGATATGATTAACATATGCGAGCAAAGCCGCGGGCGCACTGCTAGTCGATTATACGACTAACATTATTCAATACTAAAAGCTGACAACACGTATAAATTTGAATTATTGTTGATTGAATTACCTAAGTATAAATTTATGATGTGCAAATCTGAACTGAATAATTCGATGAAACATATAATAAACAAAACATTAATTTCAATTCTTTATTACGCTTTAAAGTCCAGACTCGGTCATGTAAAGAGTATGAATTATTTATATTACAATACTCGCGAGCAAATCCGCGGGGGAATTATAGTTAAAATATAAATGTAACCCAGCTATATCATCGTTGGTATTTCTTAAGTTAAAAATATATGTGCACGTACACACACACATATACATATATATGGAAGTGTGTGTATATATATATATATATATATATATATATATATATATATATATATATATACACATACATACATATACACACTCCCAAACTTTCACAACATAACCTCGGTTTACGGTCTTTTTTCATTTATTTTCAACCCATAGAAATATTTGTTAGTATTTTAAAGATAAATGCCTTGTTCTGGCACATAATAACAGATTTACAAAGTAACAGCCCTGCATAAACTGACTGACAGTTAAACAACACTGTGCTAGGTTATGACAAACATTTTTATTTGCGGATTGTCAACTTATTTCAGAACACGGTGCTCTTTGAATATATTATATCTATGCCACTTAACATTGCTAAAAACGGCCTTGTAACACAGCTGAAGAGAAAAATATTTGTACTGATCAGACTATTACAAGTGTTTCGGAACAAAGTGAGCACTTAATGTAATCTACATTATGAAAAATAATCAATGCCGGCTATTGGATGTTTTTGAATATTAACAATGGTTGCCTTACTCCAATTATGATTGGCAGTGAATTAACGAATGCAGTTCCTCGTAGTTTGTTTTTTTATAAGTAGTCCTTGATAGACATCTGATTAATTGCAGCATTTATTTGGTATAATAAGGATATAATCGATATAAACTGTTTCACCTAATCCATTTAAGCACCTTTCGATCGCACAATTTAACTTGCTTCAGGAGCTTGTCATTGTCAATTCAATGCACTGTTTGCGATATCTGTCTCGTACATAACTCCATCCAGAGATGGCGTTAGCTAGCTTTGTGAGGGTGATGTGTGCGCAATTCTTTGTTACGTTTTTCTTTAAAATATGTGGAATTCTGTAGAAATATTAAAATACAATTAGTTTTAGTAAAATTTGCTAAATGAAACAAATATATAGTATTTCTGTAATTGGTATGTTTTTCAATTGCAGGGTTTTGTATTTATTTTTACTTACTGTTAACCAGCTGAAGAAACGTTTATTTCATCTGTTGAATGCTTTTAGTTAGGCTGAAGTATATATATATATATATATATATATATATATATATATATATATATATATATATATATATATATAAATGGATATTTAAATTTGTGAGTAGTTTTACTACCGTAAATTTAGTTTTTCGACTACCGAGTGAGACGAGGTAAAGTGCGCTCTGCCATTTGCAAACAAAACCACGTGACAATGTTTGTAATTACATGCAACGAAAAACTGAAAGTGAAATTAACTAAGGTGGGCTCCTATAAGTGTTCCTTTTATATCAAACCATTTATACAGAAATAATAAAATTTTATGTAGATACTTCCAAACAATAAATCTATGAGGTAACGGTTTGAAGTTCGACAGTAGCAGCTGTACAACGGAAATACTGCTCACCAATTTAACGCCTTGCGCATAAGAACGATAGAGCACTAGGTGCAAGCGTCAATATAGTCACTATCACTTTCTCGCTTCTGTGCCTACAAAGTGTAAAACCCCTCCACGTAGGCGATGCCCTTAGGTTGAGCCTGCTGAAAGCGTATGAAGACTCCTCATCTGCTAAAGAAAATTTGACTGGATACAAGTATGAACATATGATTGTTTATGTTTTGGCGAGCCATCGAAGAGAAATTACATTATGGTAATAATCTACACCGTAAGTAACTATGCCCCCCTCCATAAAATTTTCTTACATCATCAATCTAGAATTAAATTTTGACAGAACGTGGGATTCTTTCTTTCTGATAATTATTCTCATTTCAATTAAACTTAAATCTTCCTATGTTAATCTGACTGGGCATAATTTCCATGACTCTCATTACTACTTGTCTTCATTTGTACTTTTATCGTAAGGTACCTTTAAGATAATACTCTAAATATTAGAGTAGAAATTACGGATTTGGTGTCGTGATGACATGTGGTACTATGTTTTTTTATTATATTTTATGTAACTTGTATTGTGTTGATGCACTTCATGGTTAACGTTTAACCTATGAAGAGTTGTGTTGCTTAATGTCCGAACATTTCTAACCATATTTCAGAAGGTTTCACAAAAATGTTTCCTGTCTTTGCATCGTTTAGTTATTGTTTATGTACAGTATCCTTTAGAGACAGACGCAAAGTTGGGTACGAGATAACAAAAATATACTAACCGAAATGTACCCTTACGACTGCGATACTGGTTTAGTAGTTAGTTAGATGATTTTCATTGGATATTTTACATTAAGTACTATGGAAAGCTACGACGTCGAGCACACGACTGGAATGTTCAATCGTCAACGAAATCTGAACAACTCACAAAATCCGATGAGGTTTCCACTTCTTTCCCTTCTTCCTCATCTCTTCCCAAAATCTCTTCATTGTATATATTTATTATTATAATAATTTTTGTCCTTAAGGACAGTGTTTGAACTTGAATGTCACACGATAACTCAATTTCCATTTCTTTCCCCTCTTCCTATTCTCTTCCCAAATCTCTTTATTATATATTATTTTTATTAATAATTTTTGCCCTTAGGGACAATGTTTGAACTTAAATGTCACATAATAACTCAATTTCTACTTCTTTCTCTTCTTCCTCCTCTCTTCCCCTAATCTCTTCATTATATATATATACATATAACTTAACTTTCGGACATGGCTGACTGTATTAGCAACATTGCAACAGTAAACGGTTGAAAAATTTCCTCAAGAAAAAATTTATGTGTGTAGTAAATGACAACGTTTGTTTAATCATCTTATAACATCTACCTAAGAGACACATCACTGAGCTCACATTAGATCAGATTAAGGTGTTCCGTAGTTGCCAGACAAATTTCCAAGCCGGTCTGTGGACGTGAAAAGTTTTTTTTTTTTAATTCGTTAATAGAATGTGATTAACTATTCACTGGGCCATATATAATCATGCATCACTATTTATCAATTATCTCAAAAATAAATAATCACTGAGGCCAAAAATTTAAAATATTATAATATTTTTAATTTTCTTTTTCTTCATGCAAAGATATGTGTTCTTTATTATTTTTACACCATTTAAAATATTTGCATTATCGATTTTTAAATATAAAAGAAATATAAATTATGATTAAATGTTTAAACATTTTTATTATTGTTTCTTATTTAATTTCAGGAACCGTTGTTCTGTGAATAATGTATTAAATCTAAAGTTAATTTGAAAATATCTAATATTATTGTCTTAAAAAATATGTAGCTACGATGTCTCATCCTTGAATACTCACATACCCATAAAGCGAAAACACAATAAAGCCGTACATACATACAAACAAATACACACACAGGATGACCTGGGAGGAAAGGGCAATATTCTGGCTGGATGGTGATAGTATTGGCCAATGTGATAAATAAAGTTCATGAAAACATGGGGTCAATATTGGACGGTGGTCGAGATAGTTTCATCTCAATGTAAACATTGATAAGCTCTAAAATTACTGTAATTGTTTTATTTGTAGTTATGTTACTCCTTGCAGTGACAGGCCATGTCACAGTTAAGGAGGCAATGCATTGCAATGGAAACATGTTTACTTACACAGCTAACCGACTAATACGGACTGTGAACTTGAACATTATGTTTGACATGACATGAAACAAAATGTTTGTTTGTTTATTGTAACGATGTTATTACAGCTATGATAAAAAAATTAGTGTGTTATTCATTATGTATTACAATTTTCTTTTACATGGACATCCTGTGTATATGTGTGTACGTATATATTTATATATGTATACATATATTGTGTATATGTATACGTAGGAGTTTCATTGTGTTACTAATCACCCTATTAGGAATGTGGCTAATTTTGAATTTGAGAGAACTCATCATAATTCAAGTCATCTAATTTAATAACTCTAGTTGCTATTTCTTTGCGAAATGACAAATAAAGAGAATTCTCAGACTTCAGTTGTTTCCACAAACGTAACTCAAACATTATTTTTTCACTGATAAAAAGGTTGCTGAAATGTTCGCTATTTAAATTCTTCGTCTTAGGTTGTTTTACATTTTTATCGCCCATGAATTGAATTAAAATAAAATAGCGCTTATTTTGTCACTTAATAAATCCAAAATAATAAGTACATTTTGAAGTATGCGACATGCTGAAATTATGTTGTTTTATCTTGTGTTTTGCTTTGCAGTTACTTTCCTGTGGTGAAGAGCAGGAGTAAAACGAGTATCTTGTAACCACATATTAGAACTGTTACAAAACACTGTACCCAAGATAACTGTCACGAAAATGTAGCAAATTATTTTTATTTTTACAGACTGGTGGCAGCGTAAACTGATCGAGAAGAGGGACTGGTTTCTTTCCGAGGAACACAGAGTAGCAAACGAGGATAAACGTGTGGGGAAGGCACCAAACTACGAAAATCTGTTCGCCCTTGAGGGGTCGTTCAAGGCGCTCGTCATAGACTAGCCGACGCCACAGAGAAGACATGAATCATGAAGTCGAAAAGTGACCTTACAACAGGAGAAATGAATAGACTTGATTCTTGATAAAGAAAATCATTTTTATGTTCAAGACATAAGGGTCTCTTGTAAACACGAAGTATTAAATTTTCCAATGTTCCTCTTGCAGACATATGTTTTTGAAATTAGTATGAATATAAGTGTTCTCGATTAATTGGGATCGGTACTAAGTGATTATCTACATTATCTACATTTTCTGCCTGACAAGGCACATATATTGCTTTCTTTAGCATCATCAAATTGTTACATATTCAGCGACTTTCTTAATTTTTGACTGGTAACTTTCCGGAGAAAGAAAATCGTTTTCCATGCGGTTGGTTACAAATGTATTATAAGCACCACTTGTCATGTAGTTCCAACTGTATACAATGTATGTAGCTATTTAATGTGCCTTGTCGATGTATAAAACATAACAGAAAATATACAGACCATATTAAAAGTTCCATTATTCCAAAATGGCGGGTACTGATACCCCGTAACGCCTACTTAAGTATTATACTAACTGTAGAGTATGATATTATTAATTGTTTTTATTTACAAAGAATGCTTCTGATAGCCAGGGCTCTATGAGAGGAACAGTACAAGGCACTTTAGGCAGACGACAGAGTTAACAGTTCACAAAAATTTGTACAAAACAGAAGTAAACAGTTCAAAATGATGTTTACAAAGTTAACAGTTCACAAAGATATTTAGGAAACAATAGTAACCAGGTCACATAGATTTTTTAGAAAAACTAATATTTCTTACATTACTAATTATTTTCGGAATTAGTTGGGAAAAATAAAGTATGGTAACGGTAGTTAATAATTGTCCATAAACAGCCTTGGAAACATGACATTATAAAACCATATAATAATATAATATTATGACATAATATTGCACTAAACATTGAGAAATAAGTGACAAGAGACACTGATTGTCCTCACTATCCTATGTTTATTTTAATAGGATGTAGGTGAAATCGTGAAGTAATATTACAGCTGCACATATTTTTCTTCATAGATTAGGAGCATATAGAATAATATCACAAAGAGTAAAGTCAGTTTTATGCATTGACTAATAATTATTTATTCATTACTTTATTTATTTCTTTAAGTGCCAACCAACACATACACCTTTAACAGGCGAAACTGAAACATATACAAAAAAAAAAACATGTAAAGGCACAAAACATTATTATACACACTTACACATAATAAGTACAATCATATACATATATACATCCACATACAACTTTACCTACATACAGTACATAGTAAATTGAACTGCAATACTGTTTATTATTTTTTGTTTAAAGTGTCTAAAACAGTATAACTCAGCACTTATATTTTAATAATTAATTAAAGACTTTTTATGAAAAAAGTTAAAAATAAAGACAGTTTGTGATAAAACAATATTGAATGGTAATTTTTTTAAGGATTAGATTGCACTAGTACCTCATTACAATTACAATTACACATTCTGGTTAAATTGCAAATTTTTTGATTTGTAACAAAACGAGAAGGGGATCTCTGAGAGTATGTGGAAGCTCTAAGTCCAACTTTATTTAGAATTTCGGAGCTGTGATACTTGGCCAAAAAAACAGATTGAAACGAAAACAGCATCAATACCATTTCTTCGTTGTTTTAGAGTTTGAGTGTTGGGTATCCTAGAAGTTTGTTCATATTCGAAATCTTCCAATTCTTTCATAAGATATTTATTAAAGATGTACCTAAAAAGTCTTTTTGTATCGTTTCAATTCTTTTAGAGTCTGTATTACATACGAAATTTCAAATTACAGAACCAAAGTCAAGTTTAGCTCGGACTAATGCATAGTAAGAACATAATATAGAATCAAAGCCAGTTTAACTGAGTGTTAAATATTTTATGAAACCTAATGTTTTATTTGTTTCCGTCAAAATATTGTCAATGTGACGATGAATATATAATTTTGAATCTAATATCACACCAAGATCACGTAAACAATGAGTTTTCTTTAATAATTTTACTATTGTACTTGAATTCAATGTAGTGAGCTTTACGAGAAAATGTAATTATTTGCGATTTATCCTCATTTAATTTCATACAATTCAATAAACACCAGTTGGTAATATCATTTACATCATTCTGTAGAAGTATGCAGTCATCTATTGTACATTTGGTACGGTAAATCTTTAAATCATCAGCATACATAAAAACATTAGAGTTTGGAAGAGTAACAATTATATCATTAATAAATACATGAAATAACAAGGGTGATAATGTTCCACCCTGTGGTACTCCAGATGGAACAGTAAATACTTGAGATAAGGTGTCCTCAATTCGTACAGTGAAAGTTCTATCAGTTAAGTAACTATGGATCCAATTAACATAATCAGTGCTTAAGCCAAAATGATATAATTTATGAACAATTAAAGAGTTTTAACATGAATCAAAGGCTTTACTTCGATCAAAATACACCGCATCAACCTTCTTACGAGATACTACATTACTACATGTGTAGTTTACAAAATCATATAAATTAGTTGTGGTGGTTTTGCCTGGCATGAAGCCATGTTGACTATCCGATATTTTATTTGATACATGAAATAGAATGTGTTTTTATGAATTATTTTTTCAAATATTTTATAAAAACCACATAACAAAGGCATATGTCTTTAATTTTATACTAAGTGTTTACCACCCTTCTTAAAGATGGGAACTACATTTGCATGTTTCCAAGTTTTGGGATATATCCCATTAGATAGACCTATATTAAAAATGTGAGTTAAAACGGGGATCTGATATATCACAACACCCTTTTCTTATGAAATTTGGTATACCGTCTCCTCCGGTGGATTTTGTAGGTTTGAGTGTTTTTATAGCCCACAGAACTACATTTACAGTAATTTCAGGTGGTGGTAAACAATTTTCATAACTCTGGGTCAGATTATGAGGAGTTATATTATTATCTATCTTGTATACTTTAGTAAAGTGTTTACCAAAATGGTTTGCTATTCTAATATTATCACTGAGGATTTCGTCATTGTCTTTTAAATTATAGACTTGTTTCTGTCCATTTTTCATTATTTTCACATAATTTCAAAATTTAGATGGATTAGACTTAATTTTATCATTAACATTTTTAAGCCATTCATTTTATCAAATTTTATGCGTTCTTTGACATAGCGTCTGAACATAGAAAATTGTTCGGAAACATCGGGACTTTCATTTTTTAAAAATGTGTTCTAAAATACTGCTCATTGCGTTTAAGCAGAAAATTAAGTGATCAGAAAACCAATGGGGATAATTTGGTCTAGTTTTCACCTTCGTGGGAGTATATTGCCGTATTGCATTCGTCACAATTGTTGTTAACGATTCAATAATTTAATTATATTCAGTATCCATTTTAAATGCACAGTTCAATTTTGATTAATCAATCAATTGGCCTTATGGGCTGGTTGGTTGCCAGGCTAGGATAGCAGCTATGCAATAACCGTCGAGTCTCATTGTAATGACCTCTATAGCCGGAAATAGATGATGCCCCGAAGCCAGATCACGCCACAAAAAAAAAAAAAAAGAGTTAGAGGAGATTTGTGACGATCAGCGGTGGGTCGTAGGTTTTGTGCCCTTTCTTCAGATTTGAACAATGGTCGCGCAGGAGTAGAGTAAATATTGCATAGTAAGATGTAGGTCGGTGCAACAGTGATGTGTTTTCTTCAGCATGAAAAATTCTAACGGTGTACACTGTATTTTGGCAAGAAGAATAAATTTGGTAAATCTTACCAAATATTTCGACTCCTCATAAATTTTGAACCTATGAAATATTAAGGTGAGCAAGTACAGGGCATTACATAACCATCTGAGCGTGAATTAACAAAAAGGAGTAATATTAAGAAAATCTCTAACCTGAGAGTGAGAAGAACCACCAACGTTACAACCTGGATGGAAATAGGCCATGGTGTGTGTTCATGTAACCATCCTAATATTTGCCTGGATTGCTTTCGGGAACCATGGTAAACCGAAAGTAGAATGGCCGGAACCGATGATAGAAGAACTTTCAGAAGAAAACTTCTTCCAGAGTAGAAAACTGAAATACTCTTATGGAACATGTTTTTTTTTATGTACGGCGTACGGCGTGGACATTTTTGAAAGCACAAAGTAATCCTGGGTGTCGTACACTATTCTGGGTGGATGCGTTAACGAATGTTAAATTCCGTATTCTTGGACTGTGTATAGGCCTAAATGAACGAGTGATTTTGGTCAGCGCTTAGCCCCGAGTTCTTTAGCGCTGGTGCGGGGTGGCATAATGTGAGTATGGAGCAACGCTAGAATGTAAGGGCGGGGAAAACGGTAGATTCCCGAGAAAACCCTTCAACCAGCGGCATCAACCAGCACGATTCTCATGAGCAAAAATCCGTGGACCGACCCCGCCGAAGCTCGAATCAGGATCGCCGTGGTGAGAGTCGAGTGATCTGACCATTCGGCCACCGCGCTCCTCGACCTAAATGAGAAGCAAGGAGAAATTTCAGCCTAAATGTCTGGAAACGGGAAGTTTAGTTTTCACTTTTTTTCTGTATTTATAACTAATAATGCATGGAAATGTTGTATTAGTTTTGTGAATATAAGTAGGTGTATTTAATATAAAACTTAAGTCGTTATCAGCACAAACATATAAATAAGCACTAAAATAATACAATTTGGCCATATACAACTTGCACAAGATAATTTCGTTATTTGACACGTGATTTTCTTTAATAAGTATATAAAACACGTTACCTAGCTAACGTTTGCGTTTCAATCATAGCCTACTAGAAATTAATTACAGACATGTATATAATTTGGTAATTCCAAGTACGCAAGTTTTGAGTTAAAGCAGTAAACTCAAACATAGGCATGAAGAACCAGGGGAGGGGGGTATGTTAAAATTTATAATTAATTCAGATTCAGAGTTATGAACCAAATTGTATTTATATATTACTACACTTGAATTTGGTGTGTGTATATATATTATATTATATATAGGTGTGTTTGTTGGTGTGTGTCCGTGTGTGTGTATCCCTCCATAAAAACGTTCGAACCAGTTGACCAAACTTCAACAAATTTTGTACACGTATAGTGCATTAAAATATGGCTTGACTTTTATACATTTCGTTTATGCCAAGTTCATACTTTCAAAATGGCGGCCATTTTAACATTATTCGATCAAACTAGATATGTAAGAAACTGTAGTTTAGAATTTCATCAAACTTGGTACACAAATACTACATACAAAGCTGGCGCAAATATTGTGTATTTCGTTCATCCCGTGCACGTATTTTCTAAATGAGGCATTTTTATATTTGTAGTATAGTATCAATTTTTTTAATGAATTTCACCAAACTTACCACATTATACAAAGCTGACTTTACTGGTCCCTATTTTCAATATGGCAGCAATTTTTATATTTTTAGCATAGTGTTACAAATGTAAGGAAATCTTTTTCAGAACTTCACCCAACTTGGTGCACAAATACTACACACAAACCTAACTTAACTTTTGTACATTCTGTTTATCCATTTGTAATATTTTGAAACGGGCGGCTATTTTAATTTATCTTTACTATATGGAAACCTCAGAAAAAATTTTCCCCAAATTAGTAAACTGGTTACTCACATATTACTTAGCAAGCTGAATTATCTATAGTATATTATCGTGTATGATACGTCTAAATGAATAAATAAAATAATTTAGTATTCCTAGATTATGTAAACGATTTTAACTTTCGGGGTGAATTTGCACTCTTTTTGAGGAAAGTACGCTTATCAGTTAAGCTGTTAACATTTATTTGTTTTATTATTTTTGTATTTATAATTATTTATTTTTTGAAACATTATGACGACGTGGTTTGATAAACTTCGCAATATACTTTTTCTTCGTTTTTTGTAAGAAACTATTGAGTATAAATATATTGCAATATTTCTAAAAATATGCTTCATATAACATCTTAATTAAAAAAAAAAGACGCTTAGCTGTGATAGTCCTGAAATGTGGACAGTGATAAAAACGAGCTACGAGAATAAGCATACAAGTGCTAACATTTCACGGAACAAAACTTTTAATTCAGTATAGAACTGAAATATCTTACTTCTCTGTACTTCACAATAACAACTTATTAGTAGAAAATTTTCCTTTCAAAATATTTTCTTTCCTGCTTTTAAATTAAGAAACTACAAAGTTTCGTTACAAAATCATTGCATTGTATGTTGACGATGCATTTTAGCTTGTTTTCTTGTGTATAGTAGGCTGATTACTCGGCCAAATGTATGGCCGATAATTACATAGTACCTAACAAAGAGCTCCTCACCTGGCAATTATTCTGCACCGTCGACAACAGCTGCAGAGCTATTCAGTGAAGGTCATACAAGCTGGTAGTTCGTAGCATGACATGGTGCTTTGAAATAATTAGTTTTAAGTGGAAACTCCACTGCAATCTTGTATTTTATTCTTTTTTTGTTTAAGTATAGAGTTAAATTTTTTTATTGTACACTAAGCAATGACACGATAAGTAATATGACATGGTGGATAATGAGGAAATAACACTGATAGTACTGTTACATAAACTTGAGTTGCGAGACTGAAAAATTTAATTTTAAGGGTGGTAGGGTTCAAAAAAATTTTTTATTGTTTTAATCATTTTTATATTTATACAAAATATGGTTGGTGTTGTTACTCTTTCGTATGAATTATTTCTTTTTAGCTTTTATAGTTTTTGTAAAACGACAATTCAAAGCCGAAATTTTAACAACACGGTTTTATACAAAGTAGGAAAACCTACTGACTTACACCAAAGATGAAGTTCACCAAGCTATGTACAGAAAAATCGTATTTGATTACTTACTTTTAATTATTAAAAGTAATCACTTGTCACTTGGAAATAAAAAATTACTGACAATTTTCTGCATTTAAAACACAAACACACACACGTGTATATATATATATATATATATATATATATATATATATATATATATATATATATATATATATATAGACAGAGCCCTAGCAGTGTGTATTACTTATTTTCTGTAGTTCAGTTGGTTTTCCTTCCTTGTAAAATAAACCGGTTTAATACTAATTGGGAATTTCACATGCCATTATACAATTACACTGAAAGCCCAAAAAATTTAACTACTAAAATAATTAATCACAACGTATGTTTACAAAGTAAACCATATCGTACAAATATAAAAATGAATAAAACAATTAAAATCGTTCGATAAATTCCGTTTAATTCATATTTGGAGTTTCACAAGCAATTATACAAATGCTATGAAAGATGAAAATTTCAATTATTCTCAAATTTCGCCATGACGTATGTTTACAAAGCGAACCATATATCATATAAATATAAATATGAATAAAACAATTAAAAGCGTTGTAAATTCCCCGTTAATTTTTTTCCCCTGCTTCAACAAGCGAAGGACCAAGATTTCATGAATGTCATATTTAAACATCTGCATGGACATTTTTTACGCCAGATCATCGCTAAAAGTACAAGATGATTCTGGACCCAGTGCGTTAGTTTTACGGGTTGGTATCTCGTAAAAAGAAAGCCGAAAATGTGGTTTCGTTACGTTGCATTTCTGAAAAAATTAAATAAGACTTGATAATTCATTGTTTAGATACAATTACAGAATGTCAACCATAGTTATTTTATATTTAAATAAAAGTAATTCCGTTGCTATTTCCTAGGTAGCATTATTCGCACTGTGTTCACTTTACGGACAAATGTTTAACAGAATGTAGCAGTTAAAAATCAAAATGAATTAAATTCGTCCTGAATAATCATGTATAATAATTAATCGGAACAAATTGTTATAAAAACTTAAAATAGGTTAAAGATATAGTCAAACGGTCACTTTTTTTTTTTTACAAAAGGTGAGACACCATACAGCCTCCTGAATGGTCCAATTGAGGTTAATTCTACTACAAGTTGGGAACATCAATGCCATTAGTTTGGCAACGAGTATTTTCCTCGCTTAGTTGTCTTGGTGACGAAAAGGGTGTAAAAAATCTGTGGCTATTATTGGTTTATCTTTCAAGAGTAAGAGGGAAATTTTCGTAAGTTTATTTTCTAGTGTGTGTGTATATATATACATACATATATATATATATACATATATAAGATATCATATAAAGAGAATACTCGAGAGCCAGAATATCGCTTCCCGAACTACACTAAATGATTCGGGGTTCGTAGGCATCTGCTTGCCGATATTGGTGACGTAAAGTGAGGCCATGAGACGTGATGGAATAGGAGGGGTGAACGGGACTTTCTCGAGAAAACATCCCGACAAATAGCAACGCCTGGTAAGATTCCACAAATCTGGGAATCACCCCCACGTGGGATCGAGCCCGGAACCACTTGGTAGGAACCAGGTACTCTAGTCACTGCACGCCGCGGTGCAAACTGCGGCTCCATTTTTGTTTAAGAATATTAAATCATGTGGTTTTGATATAGGTTACCAACCATTTACTGTATTACTTCCTCAATTTTTATTATTTCTCTTACAGATATCAGCTGTACTATCGGCAGAAATCGTACCTTGAAAAACTTGTACATAAAGTATTCGATAATTGTTTTAAGCTGCAGTAGAATCAGCGTCAACCTAAAGTTGCAATCGCTGACCAGAGGCCTATTGCATAATAATTCACAAAATATTATATTAGTAATTTTACATTTTAAAAGTTACAAATTGTATAAATATGTTAAATAAATGGATTCTACAAGTTTGGAAATTATAAGTAACCTTACTAATATTATAAGTCATTTTACTAGTTTTTTTAATGCACATAACTTAGAAACGACACATAACTTCAATTTCATTTTGTCGTCTCGTTTCGCACATTTCAAAAATCCACTTCACCTAACCTACAAACACTGTTATAATTCAATGTCAATAAGCTGACTAATAGACTTGTAAAATGTACAAGTAAAAAACTGCTTATATTATTAGAAGCAGTGTTTTATTGTGCAACACAAATTATTGGTGCTTGTAACTTGTAGACTAGTGGCATTTAACAAGAAATATAAGTTTAGTTGTGCAAGAGGCCCCTAAGTCGACATCTTCTGCCCCAGTACTGTATTGTTTCGCTCGCCCATCTCCCTCCTATGTAACACCACACTCGCCGCTTACACGACCTTGTCTTGAGAGTAAACGCACAGCCGCCAGTTGCTACTCGTGTCTTCGTCGCGCGCGCGTGTGGTTCGTCGGACACCTAGCATAGACGTCAGTAGGCCGCCACCATCTCCCTTAGTAGCCACAGGTAGGGACATCACGTTATTGATTTACATGTATTCACTATAAAACAAATGTTAAGGTGCCTCCCTAGATAGGCTGCGTTGTGGGGCATGAGCGGTAAGGTTGCCGTTGGCCCAGTCCAACGCTTGTTTCTATAGTTGGGATTTTCGAATCTGGTTTTTATTTTTCCAGATACAGTAGCCTAGAAAAGTCGTTCATGGCCATTTTTTGGGGCCCGAAAATAATGTTTTTAATAAACTTGCCGGATTTTCAAAACTATAGCCACATAGTTTGAAGTTTGTGTTATTTCGTAGATTTGCAAATGTAATGCGCGATAAATATTTGCGTCAAAAAAGAATAGCCGTAACTCGCTGCAACGCATTTGAAGCGCAGGTAGGGAGGCCTCTAAAGGCGGCCGCCTACCCCACGCTTCAAATGCGTTGCAGTGTATTCGTAAACTGGTTTTTTTATACAAAAATATTCCACATGTGCCGATTGTGCCAACGTACGAAAATAAAACAAACTTCAGACAAGGTCGGAACCTCATTGTTAAGTCGCCACGCTTATTTAAAACACTGTTTCGGAACCCTCCTGCATGGCTAAAAACGGCCTTTTAAGAAGACTTCCGTACTTCAAAATGTACCAACCGGATGCATGTGAAACTCAGATTGCGACCTGCACTGAACTTAATTTTAGACTTTCCGCCAATAAAATTATATAGTCACCGCCTAATATCCCATACTAAAAACCATTCGGCGGGAAGCTTGCACGTTAGTTCAGCGCTTGGCTCGTTAAGGCGACACGGCATTTGATGCGCGCTTCGAGGTCGACCTAACTGCTCCGTCGCTTTTAAGCCTCTCACGCGCGGGTAGGCGACGCCCATAAGAGTGCGTGGTAGATAAATACACGCTGAAAACATCAATTGATTTCTATGATTTTTTCGAAACCAATATGGATAAAATACTCAATGACAATCCTAGATAATGGTATTTGCCAACTTTATGAGTAAATATTTATCCAGAATTACTAATTTGTTACGCGTGATCTCTTGCGCCGTAGTTAAATGCATGAGGTTCCGGCGTCAGAGATTGTGCCTCAGAAGTTCGTCACACTGGAAACAATTTTGTTTGAAACGTTGGCTAAAACTATTATCTAGGATTGCTACTGTTTAATTTTCGCAAGTTGGCTTCAAGAAACCTACAATTATAGTTTAATACTTTTAGAGCTGAATTATGTACCACGCCCTCTTAAGAGTCGCACTGAGAAATGCATGCTAACAGAACATTTATGTTGATTGCTCGTATCTGATAGTTAAGAGGATACATAATTTCTTTTGCAGAAACTATTAATTTTCGTATAATTCCGTAGTCACAGAAATCACTGATAACGTCTCTCTATAGATGTGCTATAATTAGGGCCCGGTAGTTTTTGCGAAAAGATTTCTGCATCACTTTGTTTCAGAGCCTTCCGTGCACGTCGGCAGCTCTAATTTATGGTTATTGGCTGCATGTATTTGGCACAGTCAAATGGAAAACGACTCTGCACCATCGGGACAAGGTTAACTGCGGCACTCTACGTCTATGATTTGCTGCTAGAAGCCCAAGACGATGGGAGTTAAAACATATAATCACTGTCTATGAATCAGAACTGTAGATGTGCACATACGGCACTAAAACAAACTGAGGCAAAATTCTTTTCGCGATAAGTTCATAGCTCTAGCTATAATGTGTGAATTATTTTGTACTTAATCATTAGGGACAGGAATATTTCACAAAGTCAATGGCATGCATGTTAGAGTCCACTTTCCTATGCATACTCAAGCCCCGTCTATTCGTTTATTGTCTGCTGTTCACACTGAGTAGCAGCTAGTGGACAAATGGTCGGGGATTGCGTATACGATATTTGGTTCTAACATGCAGGTCATTGAATTCGCGAAATTGTCCCATCCCTATTAATTATTACTAAGGTGTATAGTCACGAGTTTGTCACGAAAGATGTTTGCATCATTTGGTTCAAGTAATTGCATTGATTACTTTTACTGGCCGGTAGTAATTGATACTGGTATATTCCTAGTCAGGTGCGTAAGTCTATCTTACAGCACAATTTTTAAAAAATGTGATATTTTTTTTTATAATTTGCCGTGAAATTTGGCTAAGTTGTTAGATACTGAAATATCATTCGGAAAGACCCTGGTTGAATTCCTGCGTAGTCCTTTCTGATTCCAATTTTTTACTGCTTTCCGAAATCGCTAGAGGAAAATACTGGGATGGTTACTACTTGCTAATATGTACAACTATTTTATATTTGCGACTTGGAATCATGGTCAATTTTTACCTCACTTGAACTGCACTTTCTTCTTGTGCACGAAAACTGCAAATTCAGAGAAAAAAATCTTGCTATTATTTGCAGCGGTGTAAGCACGTGTATACGTGCGATTAAAAATCGTCAAACCTGTATCGATTAGAAAGAGTCAATTTTCTATTGTTTTATATTGCCGATAATTTCTTCGTCCTAAATTATGTGAGTCTTCAGTTTTGTTGTTAAATTTTCATACACTATGAAATTTTTTCCTCTTTCTTGTTTTAAAGATTCGTTGTTAACCTGTGCTTGTGCATATGTGAGCTTGCAAATTACGCGTGTTCGTGTTTACTGCGAGCATCCATCGCACACAAATTCATATATGTGTACAGAGGCAACAAGGGAAGTGTAAGTAGGGACACAATCACTCCCCAAACTAAATAACTGTTTTCTGAAGGAAAAAATCATATCTTCGATTAAAAAGGGCAACTCGCAAAATAAATAATATTCATAACAAAACAAATAAGAATAAAATTACATTACATATGTAAATGTATGAAATCGTTTAAAATTCAAGTCGAATTCGTTTATAAACAATAACATTCAGGCATGTGGGATTTGTAACAATTGTTTTATTTCCCAGGGCTGTACACCAAGGAATATAAGAACCGCAAGCCCCCACAACTGTGAACAAACGACAGTAGCCAGACACGAAGATGGCACTGCTACCTCCATCGCCAAAAACACAGAAGAAGATCAAAGAGACGCTGTACCAAGATCCAGAAGTAACAGCGCGTGATGTGCAACATATCAAAGACTGGCTGAGCAAGCAACCACACCTGCCAGAACCAGAGGGTGAGTACATGAAGAAACATAACAACAAATAAACTGTTTAGAAACTTTCTTATTTTTAAACGATTCTTGCAATGGGGGAAAGTTTACTAATCAAAGAAGTATTTCGGGCACATGTCATTGCATCAAATACTGTGTATTGTGTCACAGTAAACCAGATAATACACGCAATGCCTCTGTTGTGTCGTCTACAAACTGCAACTTTTTCGTTTCTTTTGATTTCATGTTTGCCGTTGTAATTATATGTGTCTGTTGATCAGTTATTTCGCCACTTACTGACGGAATACTTTATGTGGAATTATCTTAGGTTTTTACTCAAATTGACCATAACGCTTCTTGATTGGTTTTCTGTGCCGTGTTTTCTTTTGTGTAGACATAATTCCTTGTTGTATTGATTGTAACTGTCACTGACTAAATTCCTTAAGGATTTTTTCCTCTCTTTGCAAGTTGGCAGCAGAATTTTTTTTTTTTGTTGTTTGTTTGTCTGTTTGTCAGCGTGTATTCCCTGGTTTTATATGACACACCATTTGCTGCAATGGCGTAAGTCCAAAATAATTCCTTGAATGGTTTGTACGGATTTTGCCCGACAATGTTCTCTAGGTTATCTCCAACACAGTGAGTTTACAATAAAACTAATTGCATAGGAAGTACCTAAAGCTATTTTAGTAATCTACTACTGCACCACCTCTCGTAGTAAAACACAGATTCTAATGCTTAATTGTCAATTGATTTCTATTCGTACCTATGAACAATTACTAAACAGCAAAACGGCTAATTTTATAGAAAATTACCTCGGTCGTAATTTATTATATGAAATTTTACATATAACAGGATTTAAACATGTATATAGATAGACAAAGAACAGTCTTACTTAGTATCAAGCAGGTTCAACCTAAGATCACCAGAGCCGGGAAAAAAGGGAGTATTTCGGCATTCTGACAAACTATATTTTCACCCGTAAAGTACGAAAACTAACACTTAACTCAGTGATGGAAACGAGTTAGTTACGCCACATCAGAAACTGACAAGGCAGAACTGACTTTACAATAAGCATAAGCCTTCCGTTATGCCTGCAAGAGTAAGTCGCACATTGTTTCCGGCTTGTTGGTGATGTAGGTTTTTCAAATGTTAAACTTAAAGTCTACATAAAATGACAACTTTCGTTTACGAAAATTAAAAACCGTTACTCATAGTTATGAGTATGACCCTCGTTGGACGTTCTGGTTGATGACCCACCAGAAGTTATTTATAACGTTTTGGTCTTCTTTCCGAGCCACTACACATCGTCGAGAACGGGATCACACTCAATATATGTCCGTTTTCTTTCAGTGATTGTTAACAAACTTTCAACACATTTTCTTGTTCACAGAATAAGTTCATAATTAATTCCAAGATATGCCAATTTTTAAATATCTAATCTCCTACAAATTTACAGAAAAAAAGAGTTGCTTTAAAATTGTTTGATAATTTTTGTATTTTACAGTACAGTGTTGTAAATTTTACGAATCATGCTGTACACGTGATCCTGTACTCAAAATTAATAGAAAAATGTACAGTGGTTCACAAAGTGTCGCGACATTGCTGTTCAAAGGAAACGACCGGACAGCTATGGACAAATGTATTTAATACCTGTAGGTAATCGCATTTTAGTAAGCGTAAAGTAAGGTTGCAGGATTGTAATTTATATGACGAGTCAAGGTTCAGATGGTGAGCCAAGTAAAATTCAGTCGTAATAAATTAAGAAAATGAAAGACCAAAAATGAAACATGGCAATGCCCAAGGATCTATTAAGCCACCAAGCTGGACAAGTCGCAATTCTGAACTACGATTGCCACTGAGAGGTCACCCAGGGTGTAAACGTTTCTTACATGTTGGTAATGTATCTTGTCAAGTCATTTCGTAGTCACTAGTTGCTTATAATCTGTTTTCAGCAAGGCTGTGGTGGTGAGATCAGATCCTCGGCTTCCACAAGTGAGGTTCGGGTTAGATTCGTAACAGAGTTTCGCTCCAAATTTCTCGCATGTGGGAAACGTGGCTGTCATTGCTGTTGCCCTCTCGTATTTATCCTGCATCCTTTCACTTCAATATTCCGTCAATGCTTCATTATAGAGACCCATAACATGACATTCCTCGGGGAACGGTAAGTACGTAACTTTCTGGCGTCTGGTTTATGCCCCTTTTGGTGCATAACTTTCAAGGGATTTTCCTCCAAAACTAAGGGGTATTCCTGGTATTAAAACCAGCAATAATTAATTGCTACAACGACATGCAACAGATACATGACAAAACGTTGCAATATTAAACAATAATTTTATTTCAATAATACAGTGAATGAAGACCTTAAACATTTCGTTTTCTTGAACAGATCGAACGAGAATTTTTAAATGAGAGTATCTATTTACGGATAAAACTTTAAACGTATTGAATATCTTGCAAATTAAATCGTATCTATGTATAAAATGGTGTCCCTCTCACTCACTCATCAACACACAACCCAAATCGCTGGACCTAGAGACATGCAATTTGAGGGTGGCTTCCCTTACACATGATAGGTGCCAACTAAGAAGGTATTTTTCAAAATTCGAAAATTAAGGGGGTGAAAGGGGTTAAATGTGTTTCAGTGAATCCACGACAGCGCTTAAACCCGTTAAGACATCGGGGTTCGTTTTTTTTACAGAATGAAGCTTGCGAAAATGCATGTTGAATAAGTTTTTTGAAATATTTCGAAATTCAAAAAATAAGTGGCTGAAAATCCATAAAATGTGTTTTCATTAAATCCTTGCTGCACATAAACTCGTTGAGACATCGAGATGATTTTTCCATCAGAATGAATGTTACATATAACATTAAAGAGCAGATTCAGGATTTTTTGAAATTCAACCTAAAAGGTAATTTAAAAATTTAAACGTTGTTTCAATTAATCATCTGCAGCTCTTAAAAACAGCTGATATATTGATAGGATTTTGAATATAAATGAAGCTGAGGTAAAAAAATAAAAGGATATTTAAGATTTTTCAAAATTTGATAATTTAGGGTGTGTATAGATGTAAATTGTTCCAGAATTCCCGTAATGCAGATAAGACCACGGAGAGATAATTTTGCAAGCTGTTAAACGTTGCCGTTTTGTTATCAATTATACCTCATTTGGCACGGGCCTGTATATTAACATTTAATTTCGTTAGTTTCCCGAGGACATATTTCGGCGTAGTTGTTTGTAGCACTTCTAGGACGTTTTAAGTTATAATCCAGTATAAGACAATGCAACGGAGAAATGTGTGATAACATATACGTACATATTGTTTGAAGCTGGCAGTGTATTTTCGACATGTACTTAATATCCCATCAACGTAATTAGCCGTCGGCATAGTTTTCCTCAACTATAAATATCACGCGGGCAAAATCGTGAACGGGCAGCAAGTAATACATATTTCACTAATATTGAAACTAACATTAAATGTTCAGTCTGCAGTCCACATTTACACATAAACTAGCCTGATCGTAAAAATTCGTTGAAAGATACTTAATGGTCTAACTTCATATTTTGTTAAATCCTATTTTCGCAGACTATTTGTATGTTCTTTTCCTTGGCGATATTAAATTATTCTGCTAAACTTTATTTTAATATTTGACTATAAAAAATTATTAAAAAGGCTTGTTTCTTCAAAGCCTTCATATTTTCAACTCATAATTAAGAACTTCAGATGTTTCTGTAGACTCCACACATAGTATAATTACATTACCTATATCATAAGTTTCACTGTCGTTTAATTTAATTTTTTATATATTTTGTACGGTTCGGCAAATTTTTCTTAACTTACTGTATTTAATGTTTTCAAAATTTACTTCCCGTACGAATTGCACTTCTTATTTATGTTACGTGGACACAATATTTGTATGATTTTGTACAAAAGTTAAGTGTAAATTTTTAAAACTTCCTAACTATCTGAAATACAAAAATAAATTTTGAAATATTACTATGCGAAATGTGTTTTATGTTTGACATTTAATATTTAACATTTGATTTCAAGTGAGAAAATAAAAAAAAACATAACAAAAATTCTCTTTTGTTTAGATGACCAATTTCTAGAGAGGTTCCTGTATTTCTGCAAGTACAGGCTGTCCAGGTGCAAGCAAGTACTGGACATGTACTACACCGTGCGAGGAGCATTGCCTGAGTTCTTTACTAACAGAGATCCGTTGGCTGATGACATACAGTCAACTTCCAAAACCATGTAAGGAAAAATAATTTTATTGGTTCTCATGTAGATTTGACTTTTTCAGCTGTGTACTTTTGCATTACTTTGGTCTAACAGTCACCATTCTTAAGTGTAACAGAATATTTAAATCACAGAAAACACTTAAACTCGTAATTTATTAAATAACACATTTACTAAAAATTAAAAAAAAAAATTTTATTAATGGCAAAAGAAAAAAATTTAGCAATTATTAGACATTAGTTCAGAGTAACAGTAAGGTCTGACTCTTCTGTTTAGTTGTACTTTGCTGACAGAAAATGTAATGCGTGATTTTAACTTTAATAACCCAACAAATTTTAAAGTCTCAAATTAAGATTTTCTCAATTTGATACGGTAGCAAATTAACACAGATATTAATTGTAAATCATGTTCGTTGGTGATAAGTGTAGTGTCCAGTTTTGTTAGTCAGCCTTCAATAGATCCTTAAAAACTTGCTGTTCTTTAGAAGAATTTTTAATGTAGTTTTATTTGTATAATGTAACCTAGGAGTAGTGTTCATCGAGTACCCTTAAACAAAGGATAATGGTTGCATGCGATATATATTGTACGTTATCTCTCTCGTCAGTCATTTCGTTTGTGTATAGTGTGCGCCTGTGTCTCGGTTTTAACTGACTGGTTCTGAAAATACTTGTTTCTGAAAAAACATTATCTTACGCTGACGATCTTCATGCCTATTGCCTCTTTATGTAAGGAAAATTAGTGCCGAAATAGGCCAACTAAGTTAGCAAACAAGCTGAAAACATGTACGCACGCTGAATACAGACACAAACGTTGGAACGCGTGGTAGCTTATATTTTGGCTGAAAACACCACGATATAAACACGTTTTGTCTATGTGTGGTAACTCTAATGTTCAAGAGACTTGTAGACACAGTATGCATGAAACAGTTTTGGGGACTTGAACGTATTATCGTTAGAGCCTCTGATATTTCGCAGGTTCAACGACCAGCAGACTGGACTCCACAGTCCTGTGTTCACTCTGTCCTCAGCTACTTGTACATTGGTTGCTGATCCAGTGAGTGGCCAGTTGTACATGTGACAAGTTAGCGCAGGAGTCCATGAGTGTTTATATGCATGTCCGCCGTTGGTTCGGAGTCCTCAAGGTCACGTTTAATAAGCAATGACCCGATCGAAAAAGTTTCCATCATATGCAAGACATCCAACCTATTCTCAGTTGAATCCTCGAAATTTCCGGGACTCTAATTATCGTTTGTCCCAAGAACAAGTATTATTTTTCGACAAGTGGTAATTGGAGATTAAAACAAGTAATATAGTTTCGTGAAACATTGTAAAACAACCTACAGAATGAGCGAGTTAAGAGAAACTGTTAGAATCATAATTAGATACCAGGGTATTTCGCAGAGTCAGCGACCAGCCTGCTAGACTCGACAGTCCTGTGTGCAACCAGTACTCAGCTATTGGCTGCTGCTGCAGTGGGTGAGTGCTTGAACATGTGACAACGTAGCACAGGAGCCGTGAGTGTTTTCATACAGATTAGCCAATGGTTCAGAGTTCTCATGGACCAATTTAATGTAAATGGTCCAATCGAAAATGTTACTAACATGTACGTTAGAATTCTAACCTCCCTTCTAACTGAATCCGCAAAATTTTCGAGGATCGGATCATTAGCAGAGAGAATGATTTCTCGCGGCAAGTGTTGACAGTTTCCTTGGTTCTAATGTAGCATCTACGTGTTCGATGTTCTTATTCCGTTATTCGTGTATTCTAATTTAACCAGAACAATGACAATTCTAGTACGCCGGTACTGATTCTTTGTTTTTCGACTACAATCGTTTAGGCAGTTTCAAGCTATCGTCGTCCAATAATATGAGGCGCAACATGCTAGAGCTCTTTGGATACTACATTGGCATTACATATACTGACGATTGATTAATCACTGTCTCTGCTCATAAGTTGGGAACTTTATTCAATATATTTTGGCAGACCTGCAACTCTGACTCGGGGTTAATGATTGGATATATCTACGCACTATACAAAGACGTATGGTGTCTCAGTAATCTCATTCTTAGTAACACAGTCAAATAAGTGAGGCATCTACGCAAAGACACGCTGCCAGTGACCGCGAAGCAAATCTGCAGATGAACAAATGAGGCAGAGAAAAATGTGGTACAAAATATTTTCACGAAAATCATGGTCCCAAATCATAAGATGTCCTGGAAACCAAAGACGAATCACAGCAGACCTCGGAAGAAACTGTCAACAGAGCTGATAGATAAGTGCATTTTAATGAAGGATATATAGTATCAGCGTGGTGTGCCTGTGTGAAGGTTCGTGTCGACGGTGCCGCGGATGACCCCGGAAGGTCACCGTCTCACCTTCATTGGGCTGCTGGACCACGACGCGTCCCACTACGACTTCCTCGCCCAGTGCCGCCGCAGCATCATGTTGCTGGAACTACACATGCGCATGGAGTCATGGCTCGGCGACAACTTTGTCTTCGACCTACATGGCGCCACACTGACCCATCTCGCCAAGACTTCGCCCACACTCATCCGCCGCTTACTTTTCTGCATGCAGGTCAGTTATGGCTAAGGACCCCTGTTTTTGGCGAAAATAATTTTTCCCCACGTTGTTTCAGTGACTTACATGCACATCTGCAGTTCTGCTTCATAATGAGTGATTGAACGTCTTAGCTCTGACGTGTCTTGGGGTTTTACTGGCAAATCACAGACTTGTGAAGTTGTAGTAATGTTATTAAGATTGGCAAAGTCGAATGAGAGACATCACTTCACAAAGACATGCTGCCAATAACTACGAAGTAGAACTGCCGATGTGCATGTCCTGAAACAAAGCAGGGCAAAATTCTTTTCGCAAAAATTAGGGGCCCCTAGTTATGGCACACTGTAAAACGCACTTTCTTAGGAGATGTGCTAGTCGGTGAAGGTATTATGGTCAACGCTTAACAACGATGTGTTGAGCGTTGGTGAGGGTTGATTTGAAGTGTGAGTACCACCGGAATGAAAGAGCAAGTTAAATGAGAGATCCTTGAGAAAACATCCGATCAACCGCATCGACCGGCATGATTCCAAAACAAGATATTCTCTATTTTGCGGTAAGGAAATATAACTTTACAGTGAGTGTGGTGAAGAGATTTTGAACAGTACTTAACTTCTTGGTTTTTAGCGCTGGTGAGGGGTGACATCATGTAAGTGTGGAGCAGCGCCGGAATGAAGGGGTGGGAGAAACGGGAGATCCCCGAGAAAACTCGCAGACCAGTGGAATCCTCTGGCACGATTCTCACATGCAAAAATCCAATGACAGACCCCGCCTGGAATCGAACCTGGATTGCCTTGGGGGGAGGCGAGTGCTCTAGCCACTGAGCCAACCGCAATCCCGAAGGTATATTACATGGTGTTACAAAAAGGTACGGCCAAACTTTCAGGAAACATTCCACACACACACGAAGAAAGGAAATATGTTTTGTGGACATATGTCCGGAAACGCTTAATTACCGTGAGAGCTCAATTCCTTACATCTCGTTAAATGTCATCGTAAAAAACATTAATGATCAGTTCGATTGTTATGTCTGTCTCTCTTATAACAAAGTGAATCTTACTATCTGGTTCATCCTAAAGTTTTTGAAGTAGACTTCGAATTTTTCAATTTCTGAAACATTTTTTATTTGGATTTTGTCGCTGTATTAAAAACATCGAGGCACACTACTAAAAGTAAGCTGCGAGAATGATCCGCGTAAAATAAGGTAATAATATTGCTGTCGAAGATTGTAAATGCTGTACGAGTAACACATTAATCTCAATGAATAATAACATAATGAATAACGTGCGATAAACAAATGTTTACCTTATGTTACTGCCGTGTTCTGTCAAGTTATTATAAAGTTTAATTTTGCAGATACACTCATTTGTTTCCACATTTTTCCACTTCACATTAATTATCTTTGATATGTTACTGCTGAAAATAGTTAATCTACTTGGTTTATTTTCCTCTTTATAACTTGATATGCGATATATTCAGTTCTGATTAATAAAATAATCAGCACGGCGTCTGTAATGTTCATGATAGTTACAACCATTAATACGGAGGGTCAAAATTAACAAAATAAACTAAAGCTGGCAAAGAACTGTAGCGAGACAACATCTTATCAGAGCATAGAGCGTATCACATGCACTATGCATATTTCATGAAACCAAACAATATGTGTTACACCCGAGTTCTCTGTCAAAATATTTAGTAAATGCAATTATGAAGACTTTGGTACTGAATCAGTCGTTTGAGAAACAACATTAGTAAATTATCTACCAAAAAAGGTTTGTGGGTGTTATAATTCTGTACGAGATAAATACGCATATATTGAAACCACGTTAAGCTTCATTTGAAAGTACAGCAATGCACTGTACTATGAATTCATATGAGAAAAACCATATTTCATTGATTGCCTCCGTGCAATATTATAACACTTGCAACCTATTTTGGTGGAAAATTTATTTATGTTTCTCAAATGATTGATTCAAACAAAACGTAGACCAGTACGAAAGTACACAGAAATTGCAAGCAGACATAATATTTTGTGATAGAAATAGCGGAGGCCGTAGAAAAAACCGCTCCCGTCTCTAACACTGAAAATGTATAGGTTTAGAAGTAGCGAAGGGATATGATTTAGTTTACGCATTTTGGCAGCCAGGCGCATTATCCCGCCATCGCTATACCATGCCCTGACATCCCCTTCTTTTATTACTTAACGCTATAGCACTGTATATTCATAGATTACAAATCTATATTGTCTTATTCACAAATAAACTCTACTCTTCGTCGTTACCGTCTGGTGCATAGTTAAATTTCTAATTACGCTCTAGAGCTCTGTGAATATGAAGTGAAAGTGGGCCGATCGCATCAACGATTCAAATAACTGGCTGAAAACCGCATTGAAAAATTAAACTTGCTTGGAGACTCCTGGACTGCGTACAACAAGGCTAATAACGTATTTTCAAAATTTAGTAAGGATTTATATACCCTGTACAGTATTGTAACATAGATAATACATGATAGTATTGGATAAAAAATATTACTGTATGATCCCAGGACAACAGATCAATCATATCAGTTTGCTTAAAAAAATTAAGAAATCCTTACTTCCTCGGAGAGCCGTATTTGTTATAGTATAAATGTTTCCAAAATGTCGACTCTACATGCACCAAATATTCCGGACAAAACATACCACTTTGGCACTTCTCCACCTAATTAGCACATTTAGGGTCGATATAATAAACCTCTTTCGAATGACAACTAACTGCTATCCCCATATAGAGAAAGCATTGGTGAGCAGTTGGTTGTCATTCGAAAGAGGTTTATAGATACAGTCTTTAATGTTTCAATCCAGACTCCAAGTTTAATATAGCAACAGAGTTCAACCCGGAAAACCATCTTACATGTACCTTGCATGTTAAGAATCTGAAATAGCGCAGCAACTTTACAGAATGCAATTCAAGTTTTATATGTAAGCGACTTTAAATATGGGTGAAAATCGTTAAAGTATTTATCCTTCTTCAAATTAATGTGTATGCAAGTGATGGTCAACTCACAACAGAGGTCGTCAAAATATAATAAAGAAAAAAATTAATGTGTTTTTTAATTGTCATTCTGCTTTACAATACTGTTTTTCCTACACTATATAGCCTATTATGTTTATATCACTGAACAGTGTTCCGAGAACTTTTCCAAGTGTAATGCCCAGTTGTTTATAAGTTTTTTTTTTTAATTTGCAGGACGCATTTCCAGTTCCAATAAAAGGGATACATTTTTTAAATGCTCCCTTGTTCATGGATAAGATTATGTCAATCGTCAAGCCTTTCCTTAGAGAAAAAATTAGGCACAGGGTAAGTAGTTTACTAAACGTCTCTATAATTTATATAATGTGTTTGTTATTACATGTTTCAAAATTAAACTGTATACTTATATGCGTGGGTGTATGGGAATGTGTATATATATATATATATATATATATATATATATATACACGAACACACACATGTTGACCAGAAACAAACGCATAACAAACACATCTCGTGACTCCTGAATCCTGGGCTAATTTGGAGGAGAATATGTTACTGGCTAAATCTTGTACGATAACAATTTACTCGCACGATGTGGCAATATAACATTGTAGTTAGTCCCTCTTGCGTTCAACAAATATGGTACTTATATTTTTACTACTGTTATGACCTGCATATTATGGATGCAGGTTAAATTCCCGAGCATGCCAAACATGATTCTACGTTTACTTTACGTAATATACATAAAAATACCTGGATGTGGAAAATACCTCTGTGCGAAGTTGACATATTATGCACATATGTCATCGTACAAAATGTCGCCACTTATACTTTCGTCTCTAATTCAGCCGTATGTTCGCGTGGTATGCTAATTATGCGTTGGTTTCTCGACATCCTCTGTATGGCCTCTATTCACTTATACAAATTCTAACCAAGACTATGCATACATATTTTTGTTTCTTTTGGCCATAACTTAATTGTGTCAAAACTTGTATGTTAATTATTAAACCTGTGAGGGCCAGCATCGTAGTTCCTGGCACTCCGGATCTGGAAATATTTATGGTACGAGGTAGTGTGTGAAATTATGATTTATAGAATAATTTCAAATCATTTAATTTCGCCTTATCAGCCCAATTTCCTCCAGGAGATTTTAAATTATGTTGCCGTGTGTCACGTCTGTATGAATTTGTACATTAAGGTATGTATGTATGTATGTATGTATGTCGTAAGTTAGCATCTACATGTATGTACCGTATATTTGCATTCCATCCATCCGAAATAACGTTTGACCCTTTTAACCGAATTTCACCATGCTCGAAATGCATAAAGTACTTAGCAAAGTTACCTGTTCTTTTAATTTTGTGCATGTGATATGCGTCGTTTTAAAATGGCGGCCAACGACAAATATTTTTGGCAATTTTATGATTTGAGACCAATTGGTCCGAGTAAAATTTTTATGGTGATAGTTGGTAATTTGACAGTATAGTTTCGTAAGTCCGCCATTTTTAAAGATATCATGGCATAAATAAAGATTTTATGTCCCTACTTCGAAAACTTCTGTACCGATCCTAACCAAATGATATATTTTGACAGGTAACTAACAATTCACTACCGCCACTTTTAAACAATAAATGACATTAATGTATAAAGATTTTGGGTAATATTAAAAAAAAATTATTTCTCAAATTGTAACAAAAATTTTATCATCTCAGCTTAAATTTGAGTTTAATTTATCATTATAAACTCGCTATTTTGGGAGATAGCTCAATACTAAAAACACATTCTTATGTCATAATTCGTGTATCATTGGACCAACTGTAATAAAAACACAAGTTTTATAATTTGTCATAACACCATTGAGTTTTGTAGGAATTATGGTTGCAGGCTAGCTATTTTGGAATGAAGGAAGACATAGGTACAACAAGAGTTCGTGTCGTGTTTCCAGAACTACTTGATTGATTAAAATTTGTTGGTTTAATTTGCACGTGCATTCAGAAAAGTATGCTTATTTATTATGCTGGTAACTTCTTGTTTCAATTGCGTGGTTATCTAGTAAGGTTTTTGCTCGGTTTTATTTTAGTTTTTCCTTCCTTGTTTAATTCGACACAGTCCTTTAAGGGATTTGTATGTGTATATATGTGTGCGTGTATGTGCGCTTGTGTGTGAGAGAGAGATAGCTGGAGAAAGCGTAAGTGTGCGCGTGTGGATTTGTGTGGGATTGTTCCTTTTTTCTGGCTTCAAGTAATCTTCTCTAGATTTACTTTCTTTATTTTTGTTTCATTTGTTTTTCTGGGACGTCATAAGGCAGTAATACCGTATGTCCATGATTTCTGTCAAAATCACTCACTTCCATTGGAAGAAATTTTCAAACAAATTATCAGTTTTGTTTATGGCTGCATGCATTTTATCTTGTTATTTATGTTAATTTGTAAACGACTTTAAGTATCGCGTTCACCCAATAGTCAAGTGAAGGTGCTTATAAATGTATTATAGAAACCAATTTATTTAAGGTTCGTGCTAAACAGCACATATAACAAGTTAATAAATTTGACAAAATTTTAACATAAAAATAAAGGTTTCCATTTTAAATTTATTTAATATTACCTGTTAGCTAAACGTTACGTCTCAGTTAAAGACAAGATGTGCATTATGGTCATTTTTATCATGCCTTAAAATTAGTTATTTTCTATTTGAATTCCAGGTACATGTGCATACATCGCTAGACTCACTGTACGATCTGTTTCCCAGAGAAATGTTGCCAGACGAATATGGCGGGCAAGCTGGAAGTATTCGAGATATGAACGGTATAAAAACATAGCTAAAAAGATACCATAAATCGGATTTAATTTGTGAACGCAGAGTGAACTTTGCGGCATACATGTTTTTATAGGTATTTTGAGTATTTTTGCCCGTATTCGTTTTGTTATTTTTAAACTAAACAACCGTGTTAAATAAAATATTTTAAGTAGCATATGTCACCATGAATGTCACAAAGTTACCTCGATTTGTGGTAGTTTATTACATTTAAGTTACAGATATATTTGTTAGTATTTTAAAGATAAACGCCTTGTTCTGGTGCGTTAGAAGATTTTTACTTAGAACGAGACTTGCATAAAGAGACCGGCAGTTTAACTTTGCACTAGGTTAAAAATTTACCTCTTTTTTTTTTTTTTTTTTTTGCCAAAACGTTACATGTACCTACGTACAAAAAACGCATTCCAAAGGAGAATTCTCAACTTCTTTCAGAACATTAGGCACACTGAATATTGGCATATTATATCTGAGCAATGCAACATGGTTAAACACTGCCTTTTTACATAGCTTTATTGAGAAAAAAAATTATATATATATATATATATATATATATATATATATTTATACTACTTAGATTTATATATTTATGTCTATAATATACTTTCGAAAAAATCTGTGACGGTTACATTACAGGTTTCGAATTTAATAATTGTTGCCTTATTCCAATTATGACTGGAGGTGAATTACCGACTGCAGTTCTTATTTTCTATTTTTTTTTTAATAAAACAGTCCTGAATCAACTTCTAATTAATTAACGTAATCATATTGCATACACTCGACGATCTGTTAACAACATATTTAAGCACCTATCAGTCCCACAAATTAACTTGCTTCCTACATACATAAAACGATCACTGTCCCTTTCAGAACTCCATCTAAAATTGGCGTTAGCTATCTTTGTCACGTGTTTCTTTCAAATATATGGAATTTTGTAGAAGGTTGAGTAAAATTTATTTTAATAACGTTGCCAAATGAAACGAAGTTATAATAATTTTGTAAATGTTACGTTTTACACTTGCAGGGCTTTTTATTTGAAAGTGCTTACTGTTAAACAACCAAAGAAACGTTTATTTTCCTTGTTAAATGTTTTTTTGTCAATCTGAAGTATGTAAGGAAATGGCGTTTTTAATTTGTGTGTAATTTTACTAGCGAAAGTTTTGTAAATAGACTGCCGAGTGTGGCAGAGTAAAGTGCGTGCTTTCATTTACAAATAAACCCACGTGTTAGTATTTGTATTTAAAAACAGCGGAAGACTGAAATAGAAATTATTTACTGAGGACTTTTAAAATTGCTCATTTTATCCCAAGCCGTCTATACAGAACTAATCAAGATTTTGTGTAGAGACTTCTAAGTAATACATCTATGTGGCAACAGTTTTAAGTTCCGCCGTTCCAGCGGCACAAAAGAAAAATACTGCGCACCAATTTAAGGCTCGGTTACAGTCGCCATATTGAATTTTAATATTTTTCTGTTTTTTTACATTCCAATAAGAAAAATGTTAAATATGCGATTATACCACAAATTCAGTTTACTTTGTGCTACAGTACAGGTATTGCGATTTAGCTGTTAGCATATAATAACACCGCAATCTGTGTGGCAGGTAGTTTTATATTGATAATTTTCCCGACTGATAGCGACCTAACTATACAATACTAACTCAATTACCGTGCTTATATTGTAGCGCAAAGTGAATAGAATTTGCGGTATAGTCACCGATTTAACATTTTTCTTATCATAATTTAAAAAAAAGCGAAACATAATAAAATGCAATGTGGCGACTGAAACCGAGCCTTAACGCCTTGTGTATAAGAATTATTGGGCACTAGGTGCATGTTCAACTGTAGTCTTCATCACTTCTCACCTCTATGTCTACAACGTGCAAAACACCTCCGCTCCCGTCCATAAATATCCCTTACGTCATCAGCCTAGAATTAAATCTTGGCAAAGAGTCTGTGTGCAGAACATGGGATTATTTTTTTCTGATAATTATCGTCACTACAACTAAACTGAAATTTTCCTGTGTTAAGGTAACTGCTTTAGAAAAATTTAACTGGGAATTTCCATGACTCTCATTCCCGCTTGTGTACATTTACACTTTCTATCATTAAGTTACCGTCAAGAATACACTTAATGTTAGAGTAGAAACTACGAACTTGGTGTGCTGATGACATGTTGTGGTTGCATTCTTTATTATATTTTCATCTAGCTTATATTACTTTCATTAACTTTATTGTTAAGGCTGTACACATGATGACGAAATCGCAACCAATAAATTGCACAAAAATTTTACAAGGAGTATTAAGTTAAAAAATTGTAGACTTAAAATGCTAATTGTAAGTAAAAACACGACGAAAGCTTGCCAAAAGAAATAATAAAATAACTACTATCTGAGCATATTATCTAACAAACATATAAATAGACAGAGCTATAACAGTTTATGTATATTAAACCTAAACAGAAAAGAACAAGTCTGGATAAGATGCCAGCTCCGGAAACCTCGGGCAGGTACGTTAATTTTCGTGTCTCGTTTAGTGGTTGTGTTGTTTTATGTCTTCTTGCGGCTCTATATATATATGCACCACTATTTGTTAACTTTCGCAAAACAAAAGCAATGTCAGGTCAAATATTTGGAAATATTTTGAAAAATTTGGGATGTTTAAAATTTTCTTCTTCTTCGCGCATAATACATGTGTACTTTATAATTTTCACGCGATTACAGTACTTGCATTAACGATTTATATATATATATATATATATATATATATATATATATATATATATATATATATATATATATACATGTTTAAATGTTTGAACAATTTTAGTTACTGTTTCTTGAGTATTTCCAGGAAACGATGTTCTGTAAATAATGTAAAAAATCCGAAGTTAATTTGAAAAATACTCTTTAAATATTTTTAGCTATGGTATCGCATCCACGAACATGCGCATGCCCCTACAGCGAAAACACAATAAATACACGCATGCATATACACGCAGTCACACACATATAGGCCTTCACACACACATTTATGTATACGTAATGGTTTTATGTCATGTAGGCTATCACGTTATTGGAAATATTGCTAATTTTGATCAATAACAAAACAATGTTTGAATTACGTGCGTGGAAACTGCTGAATTCCGAAAATTCTATTTCGTTGTAATTTCACAAAAAAAAAATTACAACTGGGGGCATATTCCCGAGTTTCTTTTTTTCAGACTGGTGCCAATAACTCAAATATTTTTTAACCAAAAGTTTTGAAAAATATTTGAGTCAATGTGCAATCACACGATGCACAATACTGTGGACGCGTTTTTTAAAATAATGTACCATTCGCCAGCAAAACATAATTTCCTTCATTTTTTGCTTATTTTCACGACGAAAAGCGTTGTACTTTGGGTAATGAAATCTAAAAAACCGTTCAGTATAATTCTACAAAAAAAATTCAGCTACAAATTATAACATATAAGTGCCAAAACTGTGAAGCGAAATTTTTATATGAGTGTTAGGTAGCAATAAAAAAAATATTTTCGACATCACTGCAAAACTCCGTAAGAAGGCCTTAAACGGATACTTTGAATTATAAATTTTGGAAATAAATACTTGAAAATAATTGCGATCAGTTTTTGTGACCGATTCCTTATTTAAATAATAAACAAAGCGAAAGTATTAATTCAGTGTGTATCAATATTTACTAGGCCCTGTAATATTCTTGAGATGATATTTATGTACATTATTCAACTTAGGTGTTTAATATTTGTATAGTTCATGAATTATATTAAAATAAAATACCCCCTACTTTGTCACTGTACCAATCAAACACAATAAACGCATTTTAATGTATGCGACGTGCTGAAATATTGTTTTTTTTTAACATGTTTTACTTTATAATTACTTTTCTGTGGTATAGAACTGGAGTTAAACAAGTACCTTGTTACCATAAATTAGAATACGTTTGTTGCAAAACGTTCTACTCGAGATGACTGCCGCGGCAATTTGTTTTATTTTTACAGACTGGTGGCAGCGTAAACTGATCGAGAAGAGGGACTGGTTTCTTTCCGAGGAACACAGAGTAGCAAACGAGGATAAACGTGTGGGGAAGGCACCAAACTACGAAAATCTGTTCGGCCTTGAGGGGTCGTTCAAGGCGCTCGTCATAGACTAGCCGACGCCACAGAGGAGACATGAATCATGAAGTCGAAAAGCGACCCACAACACGAGAAAATAATAAACTGAATTCCTGATGCACCTAAACATGATTTATGTTCGAGACTTAAGTGTCTTTTGTAACTACGAAGTATTATGTTTTAAAATGTTCCACTTACGTACATATATTTACGGAGCATAAAATAATTGAGTATTATATCAATCAACTTATCTATTCCGACATCAAAAACGCGCTATTTACATTATTTAACTATCTACATCCCACAATTTTATCATAGCCAAAAAACTACAAACTATGACTAAATAAAGCCTTAACATTTTATTTATTGTAAATATATTTTTAAAACTGGTATAAAAACGGCAAATGTTCTTGATAACGCTAACTTAAGTATGCCTTGCTAAGCTTCGCCCTGGCACAGTTCGCTACAACTGAAGTGTTAATTATGATTTATGTAAAACATCTGTTTCTTTGAATATGATGTCTCTGTGTAAGTTTAGCTAAGACTTTTCAATGCGTATACGTTACACTCAGGTAAATCATCTCGCAATTATTGTGAAGTTCACGAAAAAGCCGGAACATTTATAATAGTTTCAAATTAGATTATGTTATCAACTAAAGAACCATAAAATGTGAATGACAAGCCATAAATATATTTTATGTTTTGGTTTCAGGAAAACTTGATTAAGATGAGTCAGTAAAATAGTACTAAGATACCACCTTTCCTTTCTCGTTGGGTACTAAAACATGTGCATTTTGGAATTTCTGATTTTCAGAATTTTACAAAACGGCAGAGTTTAAATTACAATGACATAACAATTTATTGATTCAGTTAACTTATTTTTCGTAAGTTTGCTTTTTTCTGGTTGAAATTACCGGCAAGTTTGAAGTGTCCAGAAGAGGCAGGCACAATCTTTCACAACTAGGCAGTAAAAGCTTAAGATTCACAATAAATGGTAAACATCGAGAAAAATTTGCAATTCCAAGTAATTAAATAAACCGTTATTATAAGTACTCACATTCTTAATGCTCCTATAAGAACAGTTAGAATCATTTCTAAACAAAGAATTACGAAAGAAAAATCCGAAAAGCTAATATTTTTTATCCTGCAATTTCGAACTGACAATATTCTTATTATCCACATATGAATGAAAATAAACAATGTATATTTTAACAAATATAGTGCACAAAATAGTTTTCCTTTTATGAGATACACTGCATTCCGGCCCATTTCGTCAATTATCTTAACACCTATGTTACGCTAAAACTAGCCTACGCTAGCATTGTATTATTCCGCTGTATTGCTTTCACTCATCACCAACTCGAAGTACTTATAATCCATTCGCCGAGATGTGAGAGTTGTAGTTTGTAAACAAGAGTGCGTGATACTAGTACGAGCGGTAAGGGGTGTACAAGCTACTAACCAGCGCGCGTTGCTGCAGTATGACGGGAATTAAATTGGTGACTGTCAAGCGAGTTTTCGTATTGTTTTCTGATAGCGTTTTAATCAGACAGAAATTTCAGCCGTAAATGTATTTCACTGTTACTATCGAACGTAAGTAAACACTTGTACGCCCAACTAGGACTGTTATGTACTCTTTATTCACTTATCGATCGTAGATCGTGATACGTACACTGCATGTTCGGTATAATTATATCTACAACACATGCAACATGAATGATATCTATTACATCTAAACTTCGCATAATGTCAGTAAAATTGTTAGTGTCTATTTACCTTATGTGACGGTTTTGTTAAAAGTATGATGTAAAATATCGTTATAGACGGTTCGGGATAAACTGAGCACTAAAGATACCCCTGTAAAATTTCTATTTTCAGCCAATTCGTATCTTTCCGCGTGTAACGGGTAACGAAGGGAAATGTCTAACCTCTCTGGACACGTCACTTTATGTTTGCGCATGTAAGATAAAGTGTGCAGTCAGTAACAACTGTTATAGTTTGATAAATAAAATATTATTAACTGTGCAAAAATCAACTACGTCGACTTCAGTTGATTTTATTTTAGAATTGTTGTATTTAAGTAAGAAAATAAACGGAACTATTATCGGCAAATCGCGGCCAACCATGTAAGCAGTAATAAGACTGTTGTTAATGTTGAATAAAATGCTGTAATGGCTAGTGATATTTTTCAAAGGTTAAAATTTTAGTGCTCACTTTATTCCGAATGACCTTTAATGTGGAATGAATGTATTAAAAAAAACTATTTTACGGGTTTCATAACACTGTCAGTTACACAATACCGATGGTTTGATAATAACGAGGGCTTTGATAATGTTAATGAATGTCTATTACATAATTACATCGATCAATATCGTAGATATTATCGAGAATCTTATGCACTAAACATCGAAAATGTCCATCTCCAGAATAATCAATGTATCTAGCCTTACTGTCAACGATTTTTTACTTGCTCTGCCCCTTATCATGTTAACGAGGATATTATTATCTCTGTGTTTCATCGTGTTGACGTACGTTCGTAGTTTCACATGTTATTGTTAACTTAACGTTCATGAATAGTTACGATATGTGTGTCAATATTAGTGTCAATTATTTTAGATTTCTTCCATGGCACATTGGTATGACATTGTCGTCTACCTGCGAAATTGGGTTTTATGCCCGGATTTCTGCATTGTGTATCGTGGTGGACGATATCGTTGTTCAAATATATGTCTCTGAGTTCTTCATACCTATCTCATTCACACTCATAGGTTCCCACGACTTTATGTGTTCATACTCACCTAAATACCACTAATTAGTTAATGGCATCCTACGTTCAATACCTGTCTGCCACTACACATGGCAAGCATTCCGGACACCCCTGATTACAAGCTGCAATCACGTGAACACTGCGTGTTTTCTGTCACATACCTTATATTCGATCACGTGCATGCGCTTCGCTAGCTCTCACTTGAACGCGGATAGACAGTAGGTAGTATGTTATGTATATACTCTAAAGAAAATTACGTGCCAATGACATTCTCTTGTGCAACTTGCATATAGCCAAATGAAATTTAAAGCACTTGATAGTTATGCCCTGAAGTCGACTCCATTTTTATTTAAATACACCTACTTATGTTCATATCAAAATTAAAACATTTTTATTTAATATCGTTTATGTATGTAGAAAAACTGAAAAATAATATTTCAGGTTCCGGAAATTTTGGCCTAAACTTCTCCTTGTATCTCATTTAAGCATATGTCCTCCAAATATAAGAAACTTATGATTTATTTCACCAGGTATAGTTAATGAAACCCAAATTGCTTTACGCCTTCACAAATTTTCAAAGTCCACGCCATACACACACAAAATAAGTTCCTTAAGTACCTTACAAAGCATTTCAGTTTTCTGCGCTGGAAGAATTTTTCTTTAAAGGCAACGACAAAACGTTGTACTCGCATTCGAGAGAACCTGGGTTCGATACCCTGTTCCGACAATCCTACTTTTGGTTTACCGTGGTTCCCGATATCGATCCAGGAAAATACTGGGCTGCTTCCTTAACACAACTCAAGGCTGAGTTCCCTCGCAGTTTTTATCTTTGTATACAGTTGTGTGTAACCGCATCTGACGACATCGCTGTGACAAAACGGTCAGCCAAATAAAATTAATTAATAAATGTTAACGGTAAAATGCACTTAAGTTGCATAACTAGTTCGTTCGACGTATATTTTAAACATTTTACTATAGTTTCAAGATGTTTAACGAGTATCAGTAGCCGCCATTTTCGAATAATTGATCTTCTTCATATACTGTGGCCTATAAATTTTCTATAATTTTAGTGCTTCGACAAGGTTGATTAAATAGTTTCATACATTGTAGTTGGCATTGCTGGACTACTATTCTATATACTATACTTGTAACCGTCTATACAAAAAAATATTACTTTCTTACTCCAGAAGATTACTGGTCCATAACTAGGGCCCGGTAATTTTCGCGAAAAGATTTTTGCAGCACTTTGTTTCAGTGCCTTACGTGCGCACCTGCATCTCGGCTTTGTGGTCAGTGATTGGATGCCATAACACCCAGCGTCTGGAGGTTAAACCCGCAAATCACAGACGTGATGTGTGGCAGTTATCCGTGTACTGATTGGCACAGTCAAATGAATAACGACTCT
>PNEQ01095789.1:0-49551 GCA_003012365.1 Medauroidea extradentata | reverse complement strand
CAAATTCAAGGATGATGAACATAAATGTTGTCCTCCATGTAATTCGGGTTCTAAACAGGGAAACTGGATAATAGTGTAGATGAGGCGGAATCTACACAAAGTAATGACCGCCGTTTTAATTGTAGTTGATAAGTCAAGCAAAACCAAATTTCTGATAGACACTGGCGCAGATATATCTGTAATTCTACCAACATACGAATACAAACGTACCAAACAAACTAGAGAGTTGTACACGGTAAATGGAACTACCATTTCAACGTTTGGTCAAAAGTTATTGTCGCTAGATATTGGATTACGACGTTCTTTCAAGTGGTTATTTGTTATAGCTGATGTTTCTAAATCCATAATCGGCACAGATTTTTTGTCATACTTCGATCTATTTGTAGAAACACATTTAAAAAAATTAATAGATCGTTCGACTTCACTAGAAACGTTTGTAATAATGGCAACAGATTTTTCACCTCATATGTATAAGGTCAATCGGATCGAATGCAGAATACCATGATCTATTATCTAATTATCCTGCACTTGTTAAACAAAACATTTTGCCACTAAAGAGCACACATCGGGTAGAACCCTACATCGAAACTTCAGGACCACCAATTTTTACTAGACCTAGACGGCTTTCATCAGGAAAATTTAGGGCAGCTAAAGAAGAATTTGAATTTATGATGCAACAAGGAATATGTAGAACCCTAATAGCCCTTAGGCCAGTCCACTTCATCTTGTTAAATAAAAGAACGGAGATTGGAGACCTTGCGGAGACTAAATAAAATTAAATGCAATAACTCAACCAGACAGGTAGCTAATTCCTTTCATCTAAGACTGTAATAGCATCATTCATGGCACCTCAATTTACTCCACAAATGATTTAGTAAGAGCTTACCAACAAATTCCCATACGTGAAGAAGATATACCTAAGACAGCAAAAACCACTACTTTCGGTTTGTTTGAGTTTCCATACATTACTTTCGGTTTGCCAACGCTTTATGAACGAAGCACTCCATGGTCTTGGATTCTGTTTTGTTTACATTGATGACATCATTGTTGCGTCAAAGGATAAAATAGAACATAAAGAACATCTTAAAAAGTTTTTGAAGGTTTACAAAAATCTAGCGTTGTCATTAACCCTAATAAATGTGTTTTTGGTGCTACATAAGTGTTATTCCTAGGATTAAAAACTTCTGCAATAGGAATACAACCATCCAACGTCAAAGTCGATGTGATTGTTAATTACCCACAGCCAGTTACTGTAGCAGAGTTACAAAAATTCATGGGAATGATACATTTTTATCATCGCTTCCTCAAAGAAGCTGCTCACATTCAAATACCCTTGCAAGAAATAGTCGTAAGGAATCAGCATAATAAACATAAGAATATAGATAGGACTCCAGTCACATGGGAAGATTTTATTAAACTCAAACAAGCTCTGGCAACAGCCACTATACTGAAGCATCCATCTCCAGATGCTCATCCTGTGTTGATAACTGACGCATCAGATGCAGCTGTAGGAGCAGTATTACAATAAAGAGAATATGGTGAAGAGCAACCAATAATTTTTTTTACGAAGTCTTTCACCTTGTCAACAGCGATACAGCACTTACGACAGATAACTTTTCGCTATCTATATGGCCGTCAAACATTTTCGATATCTAACTGAAGGTCGAAAGTTAACAATCCTAACTATTCACAAACCTCTAACTTTCGCTTTCACTCAGACATTGCACAAAGCCAGCAATCGGCAAACACGCCAATTAGCTTTAATTTCTGAATTTTCCACAGAAATTCTACACATTTCCGGAAATTCTAATATTGTGGCCGACACAGTGTCAAAAATACAGGAAATCTATTTTCCATCACCTTTGGATTATGATGAATTATGTAAACAACAATGTGACGGTGATTTACAATATTCTCTACATATCCTTCCCTCAAAATTAGGAAAATAAAAATTCCAGAGTCAACTAACGAAATGAATAGCGAAACATCAAACTATGTTATCCGTCCATATATTCCTACCTCACTACGAAAGGCAATATTCGAAAATATTCATAAGCTCAGCCACCCAGGAATAAGAGCTACACAAAGAATGGAGATTTGAAAGTACACTTTTTCATACAATCAAAAAGATGTTTGGTATTGAGACCGCTAATATCCCAGCTTATCATCCTCAATCGAATGGTTTACTAGAGGGTAAACATAGACAGTGAAAGCTGCTCTTATGTGTCATTTGCAACATACATCATGGGTTACAGCGCTACCTCCTGTGCTTCTCGGACTCCGACGCACAGTGAAAAAAGATCTCAATAGGTCCAGCGCAGAAATGCTTTGTGGTAATACATTATGAATTACAGGAGAATATTTTAATCATTCAACATTCACAAGTAGGGCCTACTGACACGGACACATTTATACAAATCCTCCGTGCTGTTGTCTCTAAACTCAAGGCAATTCCCGCAACGAATGACACTACTAGGACAACATTTGTTCATCCTGAACTTCACAATGCGACGACACATATCTTTGTGAGAAATGATACAGTTCGTACTTCATTACTAGCCCAATACAATGTACCTTATTTAGTTCTACGACCTCAAGATACATTTTTTAAATAGAGATTAATAGAGGTGCATCACGGCGAATTTCCATTGGTAGACTCAAACCTGCCGTTCTGGAAGTATCTCATTCACAGAATGAAATTTTTCCTACTACCGGAAAAAAAAAAAAACTCTTATCAAATAAAAAACATTGATCAGCCTTCCAAAAGCGAGAAACACTCTTGCTCATGACGAATAATATCTTAACCAGTTCGATTAAAAATTTCTTATAAATTTACAAGTCCTTTATTAAACGGGCGAACATGTAGCGATTGTTATTATGTTGTATATTATATCAAAATATTATTATGTTAATGAAAAACAACCGATTATTCAAGAATATAAACAGCATTCACAAATTAGTTTTAAACTTTATTATTTTGTGATATTTTATTCTAACATTACTTACAAGTGGTTTCTTAATTGCGAAATCATTTATTGTTGTTATAGTTGAATATTTATTGCGCCTGCTTAATATTCTCAACAATTTTTGAACTTACACTGTATTGGTTGATAAGTTGTTTCTGCATTTTATAATACTACGAAATCATTTATTGTGGTTATAGTTGAATATGTCTTGTTAAAGCGTAATGCGATACCTTGGATTATCATATGACGTAGGCCTAAGTTTACTAATGATTTGATATCCTTGGTATTGCTATCCATTTTATTATTTGTTTTCTAACTACGTGTACACCATGAAGTAGTCACCGAGAGAAAAACTGTACAGAGTGCTCCAATAAACATAACCATTAGATAAATTTACGTAATCCGTAAAGTCAGGAACAAAATAAATACAAAAACCTGCTAGGATAACAGCAAGTGCGTGGAAGATAAACAAATGCTGAAAACATAAATTGATATCCACGCATTTTTCGAATTCAATATGGATAAAATACTCAGTGACAATCCTAAATAATGGTATTTGCCAACTTTATGTGTAAATATTTATCCAGAATTACTATTTTGTTACGCGTAATTTCTTGCGCCGCAGTTAAATGCATGATGTTCCGGCATCTGAGATTGTGCCTTAAACAGATGTTCGTAACACTTGAAACTATTTTGTTTAAAACGTTGGTTAAAACTATTGTCTAGAATTGCTATTGTTTAATTTTCGCAAATTGGCTTCAAGGAACCTACATTTATAGATTAATGCTTTAGCATTGAATTATGTACTATACCCTCGTAAAGATTCCCCTTACCGCACTTCAAATGCGTTACAATATGTTCGCAAATATGGTTTTTTTTATTAAACTATTTCGCATGTGCTCATTGTGCCAACGTACGAAAATAAAACATATTTCTGACAAGGATGGAATGTCATTATAACGACGCCATTTCCATTCAAATCACGGTTTCTAAGCCCTTCTACATAAATAAAGATGACCTTCTGAGAATTATTTACTTCGAAATGTACTAACCTAATGTATTTAAAACTCATATTGAAACGTACTCTGAACTTTGTTACAGACTTTCCACCAACAAAACTAAACGGTCACAGCTTAAGTGAAGTCCTCGTCTGGCGCATGGACGGCGTTGCAGCGTGTCACGTGTATTATTTTTTACGCGAAACCGCTTAACTTATTCACAATACGCTTACCTACGAAAAGAACACACATTTGAAACTACGCTCCTATAATATTAAAAATTCAGTACGCTTGTAACAAATGTGATTTTCGGTCCTCTCAAAATTGTTAAAAAAAAAACTGTTTTTTAGACTGCTGTTAACTCCAAAAATACCACCAGAATTCGTGAAGTTCAAAACGAGAGAAATGTGTACGTCTTTACTTCATAATATCCAAAGATAAATTTTTAAAATCACTGTTTAAAGTCCCATAGGAAAAAACTATAAGGAAAATGTTATATGCTAGATTGACGCGCTGTGAATAGAGGCGATATGCTTCCCATCGATGTTGGTACTCTGATTCTTATCGCTTCGCTGTTCCTAAGCGTCAAACGTGGAAATTTGAAATTGGTGAAGACTCCAAAGTCCCATTGTAAAAAGAGATCTATGTACAGCTTTCACGCTAGTTCAGTGCGCTTCAAGGTCGTCCTTATAGCTCTGTCACTTCCGAGTCCGTAACGCGCAGGTAGGCGATGCAATCAAGCAGTAGTTACGAAGAGAAGCGTGTGTGTGTACCGAGCATCTTTGTCGGTTGTCGCACAGCTGTCAGTGAGACGTCACTTCCGCTTGCAGCGTGGGACTGGCTGTACGGTAGCTAACCAGTTCCTGGATAAGCTCCCTGCAGCCCTCGCCTACTGCCTCTCACCATCACCTTTACCTTTCCAAGCTTTTGCACATTTTAATTATAGTAAGTGCTTTAAGTATAGTAGATGTAAGCCTACATATTTTACGGAATAAGTTTTTATGAAAAATTATGATTAACTTTCTAACCACTTCCAAACGTATCTCGACAGCTTGAGAACAAATTTGTTCTAGTTCCGACATTCAGATCAAGTATCTAAAAGGTGTGAAAAAAAAAACAAATATGTGAACCTACTCACATCTGATAGGCATTTCGTAAATTATGAGAAACAAATGATACTGTCACTTAGAACGAGTGTCCATTAAACAAGTGTCCACACCCATGTATCAACCTCTTTGTTCATTTAACAACACTAATCGTAATGGACATGTATCTTTATATTTGGTTTTTACCAAGCTGTGTCCTTAAGCGATGATACGCTGATTAGTAAACTGGACCATCCGACGTCACAACGCAATCAGTATCTATTGTGTACTTAAACAAGCAGTGTCAAAGGCAAAACTTCCCAAAATTGCATTTAATTAAATAATTAAACATAATTAATGAACTACTAACATTTTACGAACTGTCAACTTAAGGGGCCTCCCTAGACAGGTTGCGTTTGTGTGTGTGAGGCAGGAGTGGTAAGATTGTCGTTGACCGACGTATGTAATCCATTATCGTCTCTCCACGCAAGCTACTCAGCTGGCTTGCAGTGCTGTACTATTATTCTTTTTCCTATGAGACTTTAAGCGGTGACCATATCATTTTATTTGTTGGCAGCGTAATTCAAAGTCTAACGCTTGTTTCTATAGCCTTGTTTGTCTAATTCTGTTGTTATTTTTCCAGATACGGCCGCCTGGATAAATATATTTGGCCATTTTGAGGGGCTCGAAAGTAATGTTTCTAAAAACGTGCCGAATTTCTAAATCTATAGCGCAGTAGTTTGAAGTGTGTGTTCATTTTGTAGGTATACAAATATAGTGCGCGTTAAATTGTTTCGTCAATAAAAGAATAGTAGTAACTTGCTGCAGCACATCTGAAGCGCAGTCAGGGTGGCCCCTTAATAGCAATCATATAGGCCGTTCACGATAAAGTGATCACTGCATTAAGTTTTCTTTCGGCCGTTTTTTTAGTTATCTGTACTATTTTAATATGAACTCTTCCGTGTAACTAATACCAGTGTAGGTCTAAACGTATCGATACTCTCAAAAGTTAACATATATTGGCCCAATAAAACATACTTTTAACCAATTAGAAGTTCTGCTGAGTTTATAGTGAACAGCCTATAGTAGGTTTAACGAAGGTTGGTGAAACCGGCCACTAGGTCACCATCGGCAGCAGGTTAGATAGCCGCCAGTAAACTATATACAGGAAGGCGAACGTAAAAAGTAAACAAACACAGGCTCTAGTGTGTATACATAAAATAAAAAATATTTTGTAAGGCGTTTGAGTAAATGTTCACGAAAAATACTATGTCCGAATGTAGTATTTTTATCGGACGAGAAGCCTGGAGGAGTTATTCAAGTAAAAATGTCGCCGAAGGAAGTTATTTATGTAGGGAATAAATTATACAATTATTCATTAATGTGATATCCCCTAAAGGTGTGCATTTTTAACATTTTAAATTTAGTTGCATAGAAAACTCTCGATTTATGTAAAATGCTGTGGTTATATGCCAGAAAACTTGCTTTCTGTGATCCCGAATCGCTATGTAAATGTTTGTTTGGCTCCAGCATTTTTTTCCAATATATAAGTTCACAATTGTAATGCCATATACATATACTGTACTACAAGATATTCTGTACTTCTCTAACGTAGTCCAATAATACAGGTCTGCCAGACCGGCGACTGAAATATATATTTTCTCTAAATTTTGCCACATTTTTTATCGGTCGCTAAAATGCTACTCTTCGAATTTATGTACGCACGGAAAACCCGTTAAACATACGACTGATTATATTTAATCAAGTTTAATGTAGAATTAAGAAATATAAATAATTGGGAACTACTGATATTTGAATGATTCGTTAGTTATAGCATAAAATAATATTGTTAATGTATTCAATTTATAACGTACTCATAGTTTTTAAATGCATGGGCTCGTTTGCTTAAGGGGCTACCTATAGGTTTGGATTTTTGCCGTATTATTATTGTTAGACGTGCTGTTGAGAAGTAACAACTGACTGCGGTAAAGAATATCCCATTTCACCCCGTAAAACCTTAACAGTCATGAGTGTGGAGCGTTAAATGCGTCCCCATATTGAATTACGATGACTTTAGTTTTTATGATCTTGTCTTCGACCTCTGCTTACATTTGCTGCCATCTGGAATTAGTAGGTAGTCATCTTGTTTCTGGATGCCGATTGGGATATGTAGATTGCTATGTTGTTTGCCACAGGCATCTTATTTTTTTAATTCTAGAATCAGTGCTGATTGACTGCTGGTCAACATACTATTTCAATCATTTTAGAATGGAAGATAGTCGCCATTTTTAAAAAACTCGTTTTTTTTTCTCAAAAATATTTAAGAAAATAAAACATATAAAATTAAACTTGACAAAGCGTAGCCTAAGTTCTTAAATAACTTTTGTTTGCAAATTTTTGTCGAAAATTGGATTTACATGATACAGGAATTAAGAAAAAATATCGTTGCTTGCGAACCTACTCCTATTTCCACTCAATATATCGCTATTTACTCCTCTCCTATCACCTTTAAAATCCCAAAGACAGTTTTATCTTTATCTTCTCCCCTTACTAATACGTAAAAGGTCCCTATTTTTTAATTTCATTCCCAGCGTTTATAAGGTGATGCAATGGACTGGTGCAAGCAGTCTGCATTTTAAAATTAAAATTTACTTGTTCTACTGAGAGGAAACAGAATATATTTCGGCCGTCTTAGCTGACGGCAGTATCGATCACTCAGAAGGCTTTACAAACGACCACAAACTGCTGTATTTGCTGAAATAATTTTTCTTAATTTGTGCCAGATAGGAAATACGATTGGTGTAACTACCTACCTGTAAGTTTAAAGGAGACGAGGAAGTTGTACACTGTTTATAGTGATTTTTACTGTTCTAGCTTGCATAACTACATTTTCTGTCGTACATCTTACCGAATTTAGTGTATGGCTCGATAGGCAACCGTTGCAAAGTCTTGCTCATCAACGAATTCTGCACGTATCAGCTCGTCAACCAATACTAGTAATCTAGGTTCATTTATCGTTGATGGTACCAGTATATAAATCACCACGAGGTTCATTGGGTCAGTTATTGAAATGTTGCGATGTCATTTCACTGCGAATTTGCTCGAAGTTTATAATACATTAGTATTCCATTCTGCTATTTTTGAGTGAAAGTAACCCCGAAATGAAATTAATTAATGCGAAAAAATCTCGCATGATACTAGGTTACACAATATATTTTTTTTTAATTTTCATTTGCACACCTTGACATCAAGTTAATTTAGTGTTAATTTGTGGAAGCTAAATCTCTATCAGCATATATATTGCATCACACACTTTACCAACTAAATAAACAGTAACTTCTACAATTCCAATGTGTTTCTTTAATCCACACTTACAGTTTACTTGGTTGATGGTGCTGGCCCTTTTACACAACACATTACATACAAAAGAACCCCTTTAAAAATATGTGTTTGTTTATACAGATGTCAAAATATCAAAGCATTAACATACTGTGCCCCCAATATATGAAAATTTAAGTACAACGTAAAGCATTAACAACTTCGTGGCACTGCAGATGCCCTTTCTAAGATACCATGTGAGTCTCCCTCTCACCGATTATGTTTGCAGTGAAGATTTTTCCCTTTCGTAGTATTGATCATTAACAATCGCGCGCAGGATAATTTTATTGTTAAATCTAACGTGAGATAGTGTGTGTGTGTGTGTGTATATATAAACAATTATCATATTATGTCTATATATATATATATATATATATATATATATATATATATATATATATATATATATTTTTTTATATATATATATATATATATATATATATATGAGATAGTGTGTATATATATATAAAAATATAATATTATATATATATATATATATATATATATATTTTTTTATATATATATATATATATATATATATATATATATATATATATATATATATATATATATATATATATATATATATATATATATATATATAATTTTATGTCTCCCTATTTCATTGATGGCATACTCTTTTCAAAGTTAGAAACAAATCGTGAAGTACCTATTGTTGTCTTGATAGTTAGCAAACTAGCATTATAGTTGTGAAGCTCCAGTTCGTTTCTATACTCCAAACCCTTGCTGGACAGTAACATTTTGTAAAAAGACAAGCCCACAGTGTTCAAAGTAATACGGACACTGTTGAGTTACTATAGGTATTTGCAATGTGCATTTTACTTACCAGTCTAGATCCCGGAAGTCACAGTTGTGAATCTGTTACAAGATTTCGTATTCTACCAAGGCGATCCAGATTCGATTCCCAGTCTGAGCTAATGTCTGATTTTCGTATGTGGGAATTATGCTGAAGATTGCCGTTAATCAGAATGTTTCGTCGGGGATTTCGAGTTTCTCCCGTCACTCCACTCTGGTTCTGCTAAATACCCCAACCTATTCTCCCTCATTAGCTTTCAAGACGATAGGCCTATATGTAAATTCTTACGCAAATATTTTCGAATAGTAATAATATTTTCAAATCGAATCGTGGGTAATTTTGAAATTCGATTATCACAGAGGTCTAGATATTAACAGACTAAAATTATAAACACGACAGGTATACATTCTTGTAGACTTTGTGCTTTCAAGCCCTTATTTTTCGAAATACATTTTTTTATTTATTACTCTAAATTAAACCATACAATCGCATAATGCTATATAAATAAACATCTGCTGCTAAAATATCTACTCCGCAAAAATATCTCAACGAATTTTGATGAGTAGTTCATATTTTTATTGACGATTGAGTATTCCAATCGTCCTCTCGACATCATGCCTTTCAATACGCCTTAATAATCTGTCAAACTCAACAGGTCTATATTCTGCGGCTACTGAAACTTTTCTGCGCAAGTGACGTGCACTTCTGTTGCTTATTCAGAAGTCAATTACTGAGACGGTTGTAGTGAATCTATGGGTTTTGACCAGTTGAGTAACTTTCGAAACAACAAAAAGAAATTTGTTGGCGTTTTTTACAATTATATATAAGGTTGCTACAAATTGACGCTTACATTTACAGTATTTCAATTATATCATAGTACAAACATATTGCATTTTTAAACCTATGGCAGAAATGAACGTCAGGCACCGTTGGCCTTGAAGTTGCGAGCTTTTTAATGTTGTGAAAACACTATGGTTGTGGTTTAAGGTTTCAGTTGTAATTGCGAAAATGTTTTGATCACTCCTATTAAATAATTTTAGACGCACGTAAACGTAAATTGATACCATCAAAGGTAAACTCAACAACATTCAGACTTACTTTTAGAATTTTTGTGTGGAAAGAGTACGCGCTTTGCTTTTTTTTTTTTTTAAATAAGCATGCAAATAAATGTACACACTGATCATGACAGTTGGTTATGTTATTGTAGAAGGCACAGTACGTGATAACGTGGAAATGAACTCATTGGCATTTCATTTACAATAAGCTACTTTCATTGTATTTTACGCTTTGCTATGTTTCGTTTAAAATTGGTTGTACCTGAATCCGAGAGGTTAACTTAAATGGCTAATTCCGAGTCTGCATAAAACAATAAGAAAAACTGAATTATTTTAATCCTTATTACCTTTCTGATGTCTAGGATCCTTACTTAACTGAAGTGTTTGTGTTGATGTGCTCGCCTAGTTCACGTTCGAACTATGTCACAGTGTGTTTGAAAAAATTCTTTTTTCCCTCCGAAATTGTTTAATGTATAACAAATATTATTTTGTACGGAAACGAAAAACAACACCAAACGAGGGCTAGTAAGTACTTTAAAGACATCACACGCATAAATAACACAGTTTATAAACTTTCGAATGTTGTTAAAAAAAAAGGTGTTTTCAAATTGCCGTATCTCAAAATATTGTATTCATACACGCGTGAAAGTACTTACGGCGGCCGCCTGGATGGAGCTTGAACAGCGTGCAGCGTGTTCGAAGTTATTTCTCAGAGACCAGTAAACATGCGTCCACAATGCTTATCTACGAGAAGCAAACACACTTCAACCTACTTGTGAATGTGACTTTCAAGACACCACGCACATTGCAAGTATTATTTTAAAGCCTTAAAATTTGGCTAAAATAGGCTTTTTCACGCGGTTGTTTCTTAAGAGTAACGGATTTGTTAGAAATTGAAGTCTACAAGTACACGCAACACTAGGAAAACACAACGAGCCACAATTAAGAGCCTTGCACGTAGAGGCGATGTGGCACAAATTGCATGCATCAATATCTCCCACACAGCTCCGATGCTTCTGTGCCTCATACAAGCGTAACAACTCTGGGTAGGTAGACCTGTGACATTTAAATTATAAAATTTAGAGCACCTTGAGTTGTTGGAGTCGGCAAAAACTTTACGAACCCAAGTATTACTTTTTAAAAAAATAATCTATAGTCAGTGCTACAACTCCAAATTCAGAGCCATCACAAGTGCAAAGGTTGCTTCTCTTCAGAGAAAAAAAGATAAACAACAATGAATCACGCTATGTATTCACATTTATTGTTTTTTCTTATTACGATAAGTGTACAAGATACCAGTTTATATGCCGAAAAAGGAATCAACTTCCAAAGTTTGTAACATAAGTTAAGAAACATCCTGTATACATAGCTTTCAATGATAGAAAGACAGGACATGTGTAAATAAAAGTATTTATTAATATATAGGTAACTATAATTCAGAATTTCAGTTATGTGATGAAATTTTTTATTATAATATTTGAAGAATAATTACATGCAGAAGGATTAGTGAGTCAATAATGCTTTGGGTAAATAAAATAAAATGCTCAATATGTACAAAACTGTTTGATGTTTAATTTTACTGGCTGTTCAAATAGCAAGGCGCTTACCAACAGAAAATATGTATGCATGTGCAAATTGTGTCATGAAAGAGCACCAATTCATTTAAGTTACAGATGGATATCAGTCACCTAGACAGCTGCACGTTCACATTGCCCATTTAGGATAAATTGTGATCTCGGCAGAGTAAAGTGCTAATAAAAATCTTAATAAATGATGAATATGTATCAATTATTTGACTGCTCGTAAATTCCACAACCTTGTACGAAAATACGTAGTGTAACAAGTGTTGAACCAATACTATTTTTTTAATGTTACAAGTTTTTGTATTAAATTGTAGTTATTTGCACTCTTATATTATTCTGATGTAAACAACGATTGTTTATTTTTGAACATTTCTCACGATAATTTCATTTAGAAGGTATACCTATGTGTAATATTGAAAGCAGCCCATAAATTTTATTACTCTTAATTTTATTTATCTGTACATAGATAATTATTTGTTATGATTTTCCTTTCAGTTATTTATATTATTAATTCAAGTATTTTCGGTGTTCTAATTTTGTTTCTAGAGATATCATCTTCCGTTTTCATTATACCGTTTCTCTTTGCCCTAGTAGTTGGAAGAAGAGAGAATGAACGTTTGAAATGGCCGGGTCGCGTTATCTATTCCCTAGATATATCCGATGATGGGGGCGACATCGCAACTTTAAGCTAGCAAATTATTCCACCATTCTACTGTACTAATTTAGGAAAATCGGACATATTGGAGAAGAGTCCTGAGTGAGTTTCGTCTATATTAAATATTTTTACTGTGCTAGATCAGCGATCTTGTCGGCGTCATTCAACCATGAGACAGATAATAATCGACGCCACACGAATTTCTCGAAGCCTTCGTTGTATTTTGGCGTGAACAATATTGATATTGAACATTTTTGTAGAACACTAATTGCCGAAACCTTAAATCCCGCTGAGTTAAATTTATATAGGACTTATAGCAAACGAGGAAAGTTATGGAATGATACCTATACCCAGTGGTCTAGATTAACGTCTCAACTTTTAGGGCCGGTTTCACCAACCAAGTTCAAGTGATTTAATCTCAATTAATCGGCACTTGATCTTTATTGTATATGTTTTGGGTTTCACTAAGGAGTTAAAACTCGATTTTCTCTTCTTAAGCGAGATTAAATTTTAACTGCTCGATTTTGGCCGGTTAACTTTATTAATCTCGCTTAAGTTCAAAATAAAACGACGCGAGCACTGTATAATTTGGTATTTGAAGGCAATACAGACGAAGACTTTATTCCCGTGTATCGGCCTCGTCGGATTTGAGAAAAAATTCATTACTTTGACGATTATGATGATACAGACTTCCGATTACATTTCCGCTGGTCAAAATAATTGGTTCATTCATTTTTAGAACTTATTGAACGTCGTCTGGAATTTTCATCAGATACGTAGGGGCTAAAATATTTCTTTGATTATTTTCAAGTGTATTTGCTAAAATTTCTCATTGCACGACACATTTTTCAACACAATCGAGACTTGATAATGTTTCACGTCTGGTATTTCCAGGTTAACAAAAAATATACAGACGAGAAAACAATTCAACAATTGTGTGTAGATAAACATTAAAGGATACACTCTTTGCCTTTAAAACAATAAAACAATGTAAATTATATTTGCTGAACCATCTTCCCCTGGTATTTCCTTCTGGCTTCGCTCCAGTCATCCAGGGGTGCCTAGCCTCCCTAGCTAGTATGACGCAAACACCCCCCCTCCCCAATCATGAACCTTGTAACAACGTTTCCAACACGCATCCGGCAATCTCTGACAAGTGTTCGGGTATTTCCGACACAATTAAGGCGACTCAGCTCACACAACCCATCGTGCAGCCAAGTTTAACTAATCTCTGGTAACTTAGGGCCAGTTTCACCAAAGAAGTTTAACTTTGCCACAAAGCGAGATTAACAAAACTCGATGAAGAGCTAAACCTGAGTTTAAGTTACAGGTGTGTTCCACCAACAACACAGCGAGTTTATGTTACCAGAGATTAGTTAAACTTGTCTGCACGATGGGTTGTGTGAGCTGAGTTGCCTTGATTGTGTCGGAAATACCCGAACACTGGTCGGAAATTGCCGAATGTGAGTTCGTGAATTATTTCATTTGGAAACTTTGTTACAGCATTCTTGAGGGGAAGGAGGGAGTGTTTGCTTCATACTATCTAGGGGGGGGGGGATACAGCAAGGGGAATAGGTACCCCTGGGTAAATTTGGAGCAAAGCCAGAAATAAAGACCAGGGGATGATGACCCAGCAAATATAATTTACATAATTTTATTGCTGTAAGTGCAAATGTTTATCTACACACAATTGTTTAGTTATTTTCTCGTCCGTATATTTTTTGTAAACCTGAAAATACCAGACGTTAAACAAAACATCATACACTGTAAAACTATTTTGTACTTTACGAAGAAAATCTTGTAACATAACATTTTGTCAAATGTTACAGAAGATTATAAATTTCAATTTATTTGTCAATTAACCTAGGTATTTTCTATTCTATGACCATAGTTACCACGTGCCAGGAAGAATATAAGTTTTAATTGTCTATGTATTGAATGTATAAGGTATTGTGGTTTTGAAACTTTAATGACTTCAACAGCTTTTATATCTATGCTAGGAATATTTTGTTTTGTATCACGGATTACAACCCGATCTGATCATATTGGCGAAAAAATCCATAGTAAGCTTTGAGGAAAGTATTGATTGGAATGGGTGTTGCGACGTTAAAACAAGAGAAGTAGTTTTGTTGAAGAACGATTGAGAAAATTTTATGAAAAAAAAAGAACCTTCCCATCCATGATGCCGAACAGACCTGTAGTCAAGAAGACCTGAGGATATCTTCGAGGAGACGCTAAATTGTTCATACGGGTCGTCAGAAAGGTATCACTTTACTTCTACGACTAATACCAGGAGAATTTCATTGGAAATTATACACTATGTCAACGCCGAAGAAAGACGTCCCAGGGAATTGTAAAGAAGAGCCCGTGGATCAGGCCATTCCATAGTCCACTTCGTGTTCGTTGCTGTATAGGTCTCCGAGGTCTACGGTTCGACGGGTCCACTATTCGATGAACGAGGGGAACGAGAGCTTCATCTGACGACGAAGAGGTTGCGATCGTCTTAGGAGCACCAAGAGTACGTGGTTGTCCCCCCCTCCCCCAGGACGAGAAGGATGTGGTCGAAGGAGTATCGAGGGATGATCTAGAGACCACCTTCCAGACCTACTGCAAGACATCCTCGGTAAGACCCACCCAAACTACTCCGTCGTGTCAAGTTCCCGAAAATTTTTGTTGATTAGACATAACAGCATCAAAATTCTTCTTATATCTCAACGGGTGCGATTCACTTCAAATGAACAAAACCTAAGATTGACCTGAGATTTCTAAACTTCAGCTACCAAAGAGTTTAAGAAGTTTATAAGTTGTTCCGGGAACAAACAGGAAAATGGAAACATCTAGAACACAGAAAACCAAGTAGAACCCCGGGTTTGTAAGTTAATTGATGACCAGGTTCGTACCCGAGTTAATCACCTTGGTCAAGGTAGATACACTTCATTTTGAAATTCCATACACTATCATAATTTCTGCTTATTTATTTATCTAGTTGCCTGACTTGTCTGTAGAAGTCATAATTTTTTCTGTCATATGAATTCTGTTAAAATATATTTCTTATGACTACTACAGGCGTTTGGTTTCCATTTGGTCAGTAGCTCTAGTAATAGAGATATTGGTTGGTTTTTCTATTTCGTCTCATCCTTTATTAAAGTGAAATAAAAGGTTTCACAATATTTTTTTCTTTACAATCTTTGGAAACCCCGTTGCCAAAGAAATCCTTGTAAAACTACGATGGTTGTCGTATTAAAATACAATGTATATGTTTAAAAAATTACAAGGAACAGCTTTGAAGTTGTACTTTTAACAATTAACAAATTTAAATGCTCACTGCACTTCACAAATAACACTAAACTTATTTATCAAATAACTTTTGAATAAAGGACGTTTACATGAAATTGTATTTGAAAATAAAAAAATTTGGAGGTGGTAAGCGTCGAACCACTCTCACCGCTCGTAGAACCTACGCATCTTACCTCTTTTTTTTTTATTAAAATGTTTGGTGCAGCGGCGATGCGGAAGCTTCCGCATCAACACTGCACCAAACATTCCCCCCTTTAATGTGACTGAATTCGAGTGACCCCAGTACTTTTCCTGAGACAATTTGTATAGTGACAATTTTTGAGAACCAAGGGACAAACACAAATTAACACCCAGCCAGACGTGGGAATCGAACCCAGAACCTCCCGCACCAAAGCCGGCCGCTCAACCAACTTTTATATATATATATAAAATGTTTGGTGCAGTGGCCAGCGGAAGCTTCCGCATCAACACTGCACCAAACATTCCCCCCTTTAATGTGACTGATTTCGAGTGACCCAACTACTTTTCGTGAGGCAATTCGTATAGTGACAAGGTTTCAGACCCAATGGGCAATCACAAATTAACACCCAGCCAGACCTGAGAATCGAACCCAGAACTCCTCGCACCAAATTCGGCCGCTCAACCAACTGAGCCACGGGGAGTCGGCCTTCTAGACCACTGTGACTTCTGTACTGTCGGTGTATGTATCAATAAAAGTGATTGGACAGATTGTTTTGACAAGCGGAAATATATTTGGAAGTCTGTATCGTCATACTCATCAAAATAATGATTTCTTTCTCGAATCCGAAGAGGCAGATGCACAGGAATAAAGTCTTCATCGTCTGTATTGTCTTCAAATACCAAATTATACAGTGCTCGCGCCATTTTATAATGATCTTAAGCGAGATTAGTGAAGTTACCCGGCCAAAATCGAACAGTTAAATTTAATCTCGCTTAAGACGAAAAAATCGAGTTTAAATGCTTGGTGAAACCCAAAACATGTATAATTGAGATTAAGTGCCGATTAATCTAGATTAAATCGCTTAAACTTGGTTGGTGAAACCGGTCCTTAAACTCACTGTTTTGTTGGTGGAACGCACCTCTAACTTAAACTCAGGTTTAACTCTCCATCGAGTTTTGTAAATCTCGCGTTTTAGCCCAGTCAACGAAAGAAAAAAAGGTGAAAAATCGTGTAGTTGTCAAAATTTGCATAGGTGTAAGGGAAAGTATACCGAACAACATACTAAAAGTCCCCGCTGGTGGTAGGTGACCGGGGGTGGGGGAATGTTTAAATGTTAATTTTAGTGGTTTTCCTTAAGTTGCGTCCAAACTATGGGACGTAGCAAAAATGAATTCACGTACAAAATTAAAAAAGAATGTAAATTTCCACAAAAAAGTAAATAAAATATTCTTATAAAATTTATACTTAAGGAAATACAGGATGTTGAAAATTGCATAATTTTTAAACTTCTTGACATGTTGGTTATATTTAAAAAAGATGAGGCGATAACTTGATTTTTGTCACGTTTTGCATTAAATAGTATAAAAAGAGGATGTACATAACACTAAAACTCGTGATCATTATTATTGTGGAATTTAGAAACATGAAACGCAATGAATATACATTAAAAATATGGACTGAAAGCCATTATATTTTCAGTGTTAAATCATGCATTTTCAAGTTGTACAAGTTACAAATCTAATACAGGATTAATATTAATTAAAACAATACCATTTCAATTGCAATGGGAAACATGTATGCTACAAATTGTCAAAATAAAAACTGTACAAATATAATTTTCTGCATATTTTTAATGTTCTGATATTTAAAACAAATGAAGTTATTTTAATGACAAAGATTTTTTACTATTATAAGTACAAATTACCACAACAAATGTTTACTTGTATTTTTTCTTGATAAATGGAACTTTCATTATGTACACATAACATATTACAAAGTACAAAATACCTAAATGACATCTTCTGCATGGACGTCATCAATTCGAAACTCTTCTTCTTCTGACTGTGCAATGTTGGTGCATGGACCATGGCAGGTTCCAAAAACAGGTGCGCATTTAATGCCTGCTTTCCGACATCTACATCGTACACCACACCCATTTGTACAGCTGCAAAATATGTTGTTTAGAACTGTGTCCGAAACCACCGGGTCCAATGTTTTTATTGGAAATAGGGATTCATCTTCTCGTCTGGCCTATCCCCACTGATCAGGTGGTAAGTAGTTATCGAGCCACTGTTGAATCTGCAAATACACTCTCAATGAGTGTTGCCTTGCTGAGTCTTTGGTGGGAGGAAGTGAAGAGAGATTTGCTTTGGCCTTGGTTGATGATTTCAGAAATGCTGAATACCGATGATTATTCAAATTGTGTTGTTTAGCATTGGCTGTGTATACAGCAAGGAACATATTCTCACGAGCTTGTGACACAGCATCAGGTGTAGATGAGGGGTTATAAAATATTTCAGTAGTATCTCTTATCAGATTTTGTTGTCTTTTGTATATTGTGACAATAGCTGCTTTACTTTTATAATAAATGGCTGAGGTCGTACTACAGCCACTGAAAGCGTGAAGAAGGAAGATGGATTGAGAAAATGGTAGTTCTTGAAGAGAATTTGATGAACATAATTTTGCTTCTACTTTACCCCTGCTAGGCTTAAAGAAATACATGTTGCTATGTGGTGATGCCAAAGCAGTCAGTAGCACTACCAAGTCCACGTCTTCCCCAATGATAACCACATTAGGGGCAGTGCTTGCTTTTTCTATCCCACATTTCAAGATTGTAGTAACAGCATCACCAGTAGCGATCTTAGTTTCTATTCCTCTGGCTGTCATTTTCTGTGCGATGTAATGAATAAGCCTTGTTTTATTCCTTTCATTTGCCAAAAAATGTTCCTGTTGAACGGTGACATTTATGTTCTCATCAAACTTTATATCAACAGAAGTTTTTGTGGTGCTGCTTCTCTTCTGTTCTTTTTGTACTGTTGACGTCACCATATCCATCAAAAACTACAACACAGTGTTCACCATACATATTGATCACAAACTGAAGAAAACTCGCTCCTAATACTCCATTTTACTCGGTGTAAGAGGAAGCCACCATCTACAACACTAGTACTCATTTTGATGTTTCTTGTATTCATATTAGGACTTACTGCAAGAATTTCATCACAGAGTTGACTTCTTTGTCTTCCCCAAACCACCTTCATTGAAGAGAGCCAATGGGAATGGAGATAACTCATAACATAACAGATCCATATTCTAGAAACTTTCGTAACGAAGCAGGAGTCCAATGTAATACATTTTCCAGCCGTCTTCAGTACACTATATACTTCCTCAATTTCTGTGATATTCGATAACACAGACAAACATGTCGTTAAAAAAACTCCTGACAATAACATTCACAGAACTGATCAACGATTTAAAAAACCTGACACATGTGGCTTCGTTCCTTCATAGATCCACCGACGACTGTGCTGTCCAGTAATAATTTACAAATAAATAACATGTGCATGTGGCTTACAAATCCTCACAAGACGTGTAGAAGAGTTATTTCTGGACTAATTACTAATTGTCACTAATAATGTGTTAGTATGTTTTCATTAACATTTTCTACATAAAAATTATATTTTAAAATAAAATAAAAGCCATGCTTTGTAAACCACAAAATCATATTCATAACGAAGCAGATAATTATTGCGCCATAGAGCATAACATTTCTTTAAAAAAAATAAGTATTGAGGTTACAACTGTAACTCATTGTCAATAACAGTTTCTTCAGTGCTCGATTTAAATAACTGGATGATTTCATTACATGAAAAATAAAGATGAATAACATTGCCTTATTTTTTATGAATGGTTCAACTATAAAATTAAAATACTGACTATTTTTTTTTCCAATACAACCAATATAACAAGACGTTTCAAATTTGTGAAATTTTCAACATACTATATTTCCGTAAGTATTTATTTAATATGAATATTGTATTTACCTTTTTTGTGGGAAATTGCGCTACTTAAGGATAACCTTTGAAATGAACATTGAAACAATCCCCCACACACCCCGCTCACCAACCACCAACGGGGACTTTTAGTATGTCGTTCGGTATACTTTCCCTTACACCTACGCAAATTTTCTAAACTACATGATTTTTTTCCTAATCAGTGTTTTGACGTAAATTGCCTGGACTATTGTGGCAAAGTTAAATTTCGTTGGTGAAATCGACCATTAGCCAGAGCTTTGAACACTGAATGGAGACATAAATTACTGTAAAGGAAGAGTAGAAAGATTATATTTAGCATACTTAAATTATTTGTTGTACTATTATAATTTTGAGTAGGCTAATACAGTTAAAGCAATTTGGCAACCTAGGAACGAAATTCCAAACAGTCCTGGAAAAGTTTATAATTTGTTTTTAAGTATTTTTTTTCATTGCTAAATTTTATCAAACATATATACTGTTTGTAAGGATGGGAGTGCATCTTGAACGCTGGACTGCAATTTTGTTAAGTTTTATTACACTTGATCACTCAGTCAGTGTTATTAATTTTCAAAACTCTTGGTGTAGTGGATTCATTGATAATACATTTATATTTTATACTTATTCTGTGCGTGATTGTGTTTCTTTCTTGTAATTTATTTTGGTTAATAGTAGACATTAGAGGTATTTGTGTGGTTTTATTCTACCTTTTCAACACATGATTCTAGTCTTCTTTACTCAGATATGTTACTGTTGTTTCATACATCTAAGTTCCCCTTTACCAGATTGCAATAATTCCTTAACATAAATTAGAAATACCACATTTATTGTGAACACTAACTGTACTAACATATCAAACTTAAGCCCAAACCACTGGAACTAGAATCGTGAAATTTTTTGTGTGGTTTCTTCTCAGGTCGTAGGTGAGCACTAAGAAAATATTTTTCGAAATTCGGCGTCTAAGGGGATGGCAACGGGTGAAATGTATTTCCGAAGAAACGTCGAAAAAGCTTGAAGCCGACGGCCTATCATCGCGATTATGCATATTACCTACCCTATTTCAGAATTTTTCGAAACTCAACATTTAAGGGGTGAAATGACTAATTGTGTTTTCGAAAAACTATCAATATCTATCGAATCCTCCGGGATAGAGAGTTGGTTTTCACTTCAAAATGTTACTAACGTAAATACCCAAAAATCAGTTTTTGGATTTATTGAAATTCGACCCCCAAGCAGTAAAAAGAGCTAAATTTGTTTTTTTATGAATCGTTTATATCACTGAAACATAATTGACTATCGTCGTGATTTTTACTTCAATTGGTTAAGTAAATAAATGTATCTGACATGACTCCAAGAAGTTTCGAAATTCTTTTATTAAGGGGTTGAAAATACGTGAAATGTGTTTTCGATTATTCCTTCTTATCCATAAAACCAATCGAGATATAGAAGTACTCTTTGCTTTAGATTGATGCTTTTTTAAATATTCCAAATAGCATTAAAATGGGCTATATTTTCCGAATTCGCCCCCAAAAAGGTAAAAAAAGTGTACAATATATTTTCGATTTACAACCTATATAAATCGATACCATTGATTTATATTTATCGACGTGATTTTTTTTTTAAGATTGGTGCTTACTGAAACACCTGAAAAGTAATTTCAGGAATTTTCAGATATTCCCCACCGAATGAGGTGAAAAGAGGGGAAAAGTGATGGCATGTGTTTTTAATTAATCGTCCATGTACATGACGTTACAAAAACACCGACAAACTCAGGCAGGTAATTCCTTATCAACAATTAAGCGGAAAATATGCACGACATTATGTACGTAACCGTAATATTAAGGGAGGATTTCGCCTTTGAAAATCAACTTTGAAAACATTTATTTCCCCACAAACCGAACACTAAGGACGTAAACTGTCAAAAAGCAAGATATTAATTCATGACACTACGGCCTCCAAACCAACAGTAAACGCCAGTTGATACATCCAAACCTTACGAAAATAAAAGGGGTGATCATCCTTAAATTGCTGACAAGTTTTCAAACGTAAGGATAATCCAACATTCAAAAGTGAATTATTGGGTATTGTGAACATAGTAATACAAATGGACCTCGTGTAGCGACTGTCTAAGAATCATAATTTTCGTGCAAAACGCATGTGAAGTTTTGGAGTGGTGACACAGAGCCTAGTGTGTGGGCAACACTGCGTACACGAGCGTCTGATTTATTTATGAAAAAAAAAATATTTCGTACGATGCAAGTCCGTGCGCTTACATATGAGTTTTCATTACCTCTAGAATATAAAATATTTTTCATTCAGCATCCCCGTTTCGTTTGCGTGTTACGTATCCGCTTTCTTACGCTTCTGTTTCGCTGTAGAACGGACCTTATAGCTTCTGTTCTGTATGAAGTAATGCACAGGAAACGAGGCATTCATAACAAATATGGCCATGAAATCAACCACGAATATAGTTGATAAACTGAAGTGTAGATGGCGAGCTAGTTCCCCAGAGACGATTAGTTGAGACATTGGCCACCAGTCAGAGCTACAATCGCAGCTTGTAGATCAGTTGATAATCGAGAATGGCCAACTGTATTAACTGATCTAACATTTTAGGTCAGTTGAATAGCCCTCCGTTTCCCACTTAGGTGCTTCTTTCCCGGGGCAACCTGGTAGTAAATCTTCCTCGCAGCAAAAGTTTTCGTTGGCTGTAAAACTGAAACTCCGCCGTTCTTTGTAAAATATTGACAGAAACTTAAAAAAATTGTTGGAGTGGAACTGGCTATATCCCTATTGGCGTATGGGAGTGTCTTCAAAGACTAGGGGAATGACGTCAATGACTGTTAGATCAGTTGATCATTAGAACAGTTGAAACCACCCCATAGTAGCATGTAGGCAGGAAATCACATGTTATTGGGGCATGCCTTCTTGAGAACTGCCGCATATTTGATTTTCTTTCAAACATTTACTGCCTGGTTACTAAAAATGCACGTGCATCAAAACAAGTAGACCTATTTTCAGCATGATGGCCCACTACAATATCTAATTTTCCTCTTGTGGTCCACGGTCATCTCAACAATTTGGGTAGCAGCAGGTAAGTCAAGGTGGCCTGATTGCTTGGCATACACTATTTTCCACACTTGATGCCTCTAGACCTGGTCACGTGAAGGACTTGGTTTATGAAACCCCTGTGGAGTCAGATAATAAATGAAATAATAATAAAAGTACTTGCTGGCACAGGTAATGGTTGCAGCAGATCTTGGACTAAGGGATTATGTGTACCGGATCATGGTGTATAGGTACCTACTGTACAAGTCGCTATCATCACATCCAGTACATATTATTGGTAGACTAACATAATAAATTGTAGCCTAAAGCAGAAGTGAGAGAGGTGAACATACGATGTGGTGATGTTTTGCTTGTCACGAGAAAATTATATGTTTCTGTAAATAAATTCCTGAACAAAATTTAAATGTATTGTTCCCACTACAAGCCCTTCACTGTGAATAGTAATTCATCCACAGACTGTATAATTATTTTCCGGTAGTTCTGTTATGTTATTTATGGTCTGTATAGTTACTGATAGAGACACTGGAAAGTCAAGAGGTAAAGTTGACTGTTAAGCTCACATGTGCTGTATATTACACTTAAGTTTTGCGTTGATATTGGCTACAGTTTACTTAAAACACTGTTTCTCTCTTCATTATGCCTAATTAGACCTGTACAGTTTCACACGGAATGTGTGAGATTTGTCCCAAAATGTTAATACACTTACATAAATTACATCATTCAGTAATAACTTCGTACGATAAAGATTATACAGTTTATTGGAAATTATGTTGACTGTAAATATTTTCACTGTTTTTCAGTCTCTGTACAAATAGACAATGCTAACTAGAACCCTTGGTTTCCAGTCAAGCCAACTACAACTTGATGTGATAGCTCCGCTGCATTTTATTATTATTAGGCCTACACATGTGCAGAGTGACAATGTTGATGCTGAACTTAGGTAATTATATTTAAATATTTCTACATAATAGTATTAGTTCATTTATGTAACACAATTGAGCTGCCGCCCGGTGACGATTTCTCGGCAAATACAACCCGACTGTTTACTTTCCGACCTCCCCTCCTTTCGTTCAACAAATCATCCTACTAATTCCATTCCCTTACCATCCTTATAAGCACAGACTTTTTACCTTGTTCTGTCCTCCTCCACACACTCTGAATCTTATCCAACTTCTTCCAACCAATTACCATCCTGTACATTGTGGCCAGGCGTTTCCACTCTGCTTCTGTCCTTCAAAGAACACTTTCCCATATATTTAATCATCAACGAAGGCCTAAATATCTCTTATTCTTCTTTATACCTTCTCCATTTACCCTTCACCCACCTCGCTGCCCTTCTTTGTAACTTCTATAACTCCTGTACCTCTACATATAGGTCCCATTACGCTGTCACATAACGCAGTGTACATACAATTTCCATGCAATTAGCTGATATTGCATCTGAGTTCAGACACAAAGTTCTTGGAACCTCACATGCAATGCAAGTGGTGGTGCAATTTCGGCAAATGGAACATGCTGTGTATTTCGATGCATGGAACAAGCAATGTGATTGGCCATTCTAGGAAGTAAATTTATGCCCGTAGTTGTGAGTATAAACAAAAACAACAAACACCATACAAACATGGAAACGACACCAGAGTGTTTTTTGTAGTTTTTGGACGAATACAAAAAATTTCCAGCCCACTATATCACAAAATCGCCAAATTATCACAACAAACATTTGCTCGAGAATGCATTAAAGACGGTGGCCGCGTCTGTATTAGAAGTCCAGCAAAATACTACCGTACCCCGGAAGACATAAAAAGCAAGTTCCTACATGGTTCACATTTACATGATAAATATTAAGTTAAGCTTCTCATCATGTGCTGGCCAAACTATTGGTTTTAGACACATAGTTTAGGATGAAAAATGTTTCTAGAGACATTCTAAGCAGTCCTATATAAAAATTTTTTGTTAGATTAGGATTTTTAGGTTAGTTATGTTAGGTTGTTAGGTTAGTTTAAGTAAGATTAGGTAAGGTTATGTCATGTTAGGTTACCTAACATAACCTAAACTAATCTAACTTAAATTAACCTAATCTAACCTAAAATAACTTAAACTAATGTAAACTAACTTAACCTAGACTTACCCAAAACAACCTAACCTAACCTAACAATATTTTTTTTACGTAAGACTACTTAGAACTTCAACAGAAAAATTTTTCATTAGTAAACTATGTGTCTAAAATCAATAGTTTGGCCGGTACAAGATGAGTAGCTTAACTTGATATTTACCCTCCGTAATACTGTAACTCTGTGAAACGTATTGCCTTAGTGTCCGAATGTAATATGATTAGTTGACAAAATGTTCCCATGTAAAATAACCACCCCCCTTACTTCCAGAAATTCTAAAACAAATTTCTTTCTGTAACGAACGCTGAGCTCGTTACAGCAAGTAAATAAATAAAAAAAAAATATTTTACCACTTAAGAGGGCGTGGTACACAATTCAACGCCAAAAGCATTAATCTATAACTGTAGGTTTCTTGAAGCCAATTTGCGAAATTTAAACAATGTCAATCCTAATTTTAGCCAACGTTTTAAACAAAATTGTTTCCAGTGTTACTAACTTCTGAGGCACAATCTCTGACGCCGGAACCTCGCGCATTTAACTGTGGCGCAAGGGATAACGTGTAACGAATTAGTGATTCTGGATAAATATTTTCTCATGAAGTGGGCAAATATTATTATTGTCAATGAGTATTTTATCCATATTGGCTTCGAAATATAGCGTAGAAATCAATTGATGTTTTCAGCGTTTATTTATCTACCAGTTATTTGACTGCAATTCACAAAACAAGATACGTTTATTCTTCAATTACTTTATTTGAAGCACAAACACTATGAATAGGCCTACAGAATAACTGATACGAACTTGGTAATATAGTTTTATTACACCTAACCAAGTACCAACTAATCACAAGAACAACAATAATATTTTTTCTGTGTATTTCTCCTACCTTTAACAACAGAACTCAAAATGTGATCAAATACATTTACAGATCTTCATAATCATAAACATAGACAAGTAAACTAACGCAAAACACGCCAACACGCCACTATGGAAAAAAAACTATACATTGTAAGTCAAAATTCACACCGAACCAACAATATCGCGATTAAAACTCTGGAAACGAACCTTAATAAATTAAAATATGTAATCAAATGCAACCATTCAGACCTATAAACCCATTAAAACGGAAGTTACTAACAAAGTTGGATTTATTAATAATGAAAGATTTTTTGACTGAAGTATGTGGCCATAGACCTATGCACCTACAATATTGTAGCCTGAAAAAAAAAAAACATACGTGCGATACTACTTTCTTAACTTGTAGGGAACACACATGGGACTGTTTATTGTATACAAAGAATTTTGTATCTGGAAATATGCTGTATTACTTTTGTTTTATTTATGTGACTGAATTCATTATGGTTAACACATTTAATGGGACATATGTACAGTACATGTAAATATTGTATGTGTTACTTTAAAAGACACTGTCAATTGCTTCATATCAAAACGCCAATAAAAATAAAAATACAATATACACCAAAAACAGCACAGAACACACAACCCACAACAGAAACCAAAAACAAAACATGATCCACTGAAAACCAATAGTGCACAGTAGAAAATAATAAAACCCAGCACACATCAGTAGGTAGCCAGCGAAACACTACAGGAACCAATAAAAAACAACATAACCCAGCAAACCACAACAGAAACCAACAAAATACAACAAAAAATACCAAACCTGACAGGCAGAACACAGCAAACCACAATAGAAACCAACAGAACCCAACAAAACACAACAGAAACCAACAAAACACAACATAACCTAGCAGACCCCAGCAAACCATAACATAAAGCAACAAAACATAATATAAATCACCGGATCCAACAAACACCAACAGAAACCAACAGAAACCAACAGAACCCAGAAACAACAACAGAACCCCACAAACAAAGGGCTGTGTTGTAGTATGTAAAATGAAACCCACAAAACAAATAGTAGGCCTACACAACAGAAACCAACAGAACATAACAGTGGCCAACAAATCACAACAGCATGCAACAAAGCACAAATATATCCAACAAAGCACAACAGTATCCAACAAAGTAAAACAGTATCCAACAAATCACAATAGTGCCCAACAAAACACATCAGTGGCAAACAAAGCGCAACAAGAACCAACAACACAACATAATCCAATGAAAAACAACAGTGCACAATAGAAACCAATGGAAATTCAATAACACACATCAGAAAACCATTAAAAACTGTTCTGACACAACAGAAACCAATGAAAGCAAACGACACAGAGCATAAAACATTGAAAACAAACAGGAAACAACAGAAACCAAAGATAAACATCAGCAAACAACAGAATCCAATCTAATCCAATAAAATGTAATGTACAACAAAACCCAAGACAAACCAATGAAAGATCCCAGTTACAGCCACCAAAAAAAAAAAAAACTCTGGTATCCAATGACATTCGAAACCAATTAAAATACATTAGAATATATATTTCTTACAACAGAAACCACTGACATTTATGTTGTTTTCTGTTGTAAATTTTTAGAAGGATAGTTTTGTGTCAAATTCATAACTGGGAATCTTCCATTATATTTTTGCTTTGTACATGTTGCGCATGGCAGGATTTTTTAGGATATATGCTAGCAAATGTCTATTCGTTTGCTTCATTGAAGTTAATATAATGCTGGTTTTTACAACTTGGGCCTAACATTGCGTCTGTTACTGATTTAACATTAAATGCTCTTATCTTATACATCCTGAACGTCTTCTTGACCGCTTCTCACGCTGCATTTGAAATACAGTTTATAAACGGCCTGCCAGATGTGTTGTGCCTACCAACTGATGCCATAACCTATCACAGAACAGACTTTGAACATATTTGCAATTCTCGAGTATGATGAGATAAAGTGAACGATTTTGTGTACTTCAATTTGATGTTGTGATCACATAATTAGTTTCTCACAGCTTCCAATCTATCATGTTACTACTTGACGAAAAATTATTTAGATCATGGGCGACGCTAAATTTATTTCACTTCAATTAAAATATTATTATTCTTGTTTTAATAAGTAGGTCCTAACAAAAACCTAAATTATTGTGTAGTATTTTAATGGGTGTAATGTTCGTAGACCTAGATAGACGTAGGTCTATTATACGTGGATTTTAAACATTTTTTTATCTGCAATGTCTTCATTATAATATGTAGGTAAAATGTAACGAAATGGTGAGTTCGTATTGAAACAGAATTAACAAATTAAACATAATTTCCTGTGATATGAATACCAAACAAAATTCTTTAACAAACCAAATAAAGAAGAAAGTGTTCGAAAAAAAGGTCAATAAATAAGGTTGTGTTTTCGTAACTGTGTCTGTTGAATTTTTATTTTTTTCGTTGTGTTCCATATACGATTTATGACTAACTTTTAAAATGCCTCTTTCCGTTAGATACGCGGAATGAAATATCAATGTGAAGGAAGGAATACTTTACATAATATATATCTTACATACAAATCCTATACTTAAGTCAGATAGGGAGCAGACTTGACAAAGTACTACTCATATGATTGGATAAGCAATGCGTATTTTATTGTAAATACTCGTGAAAAAAGTAGCACTTATTTTGTGACCGTGAATAAGTCATATTAAGCAGTATTTATTTGAAGTAATACTTCATTAAACTTTACAAGACGCGATGACAAATAGCATTACCGGTACTTATTTCACCACTATGAATTCCAGCCTAAGAATACGGCACCTAACTATTTTATTACTTACGTCTTTGATCAAAATATTTGCATAATATAATCTATAGTACTTGGCTCGTATATTCCTCCCCCTCGCCAGCGCAATGTTGATCTGCTGAATTGCTTGCGTGACACTTAAATTTTCAAATAGACCATCTATATCCTCCAATAACTGCTAGAGGTATGTGTTTAATTAACCATGACACCCAGTGATCCACCATATGCCAAGCTATAGTCAATTTAAAATGTGTTTCTTGGCAACTTCTTTGCAATTATTCGATGCGGAATGCAAAGTCCTGTTAATTCAACCACATGGATCAGCGATGGAGAATGTGAAGACCACTGCCGATTGATTGCCAAGGAATTTTGTTGTCTAGCGACGTATCCTTATCAACAGGTTCACACTCAGCCATTTTTATCTTTTAAAACGACATTGATCCATCTGCTAAGCATCGTTTCACTATTCACCTCAGTGATGACTCCATTTGTCCTTTCTGTGGCAACTTCGACACAGCTTTTTATGGTATCATCTCTTGCTGATATGCTCCGCTGATTAGTTGGTAGTATGTCTTTCACCTTCGCCACTTACTTCGACATTAAGATATCGGTAACAAACGTCTCCTGCATTGTGAAATTTATTTGTGTCCTGCAGTCAAGTTTTGTGCAGAACATTTGTTGAGTTTTCACATTATTAATTTACTCCTGCACAATATGTAAATTTGTCACCATATGTCAGTTTGTTAAAGTGGTTAGAGAAGATTACTGGAACATGACACGTCGAGGAATGCTTCAGACGAGGTACTTCTTTTGATTCAAGATATGTTACTGTTGACAGGCAAAGTTTGAGTGGATGAAATTTTTTTTCGATCACTGTTCTGAGACTCACTTTCTGTCTGCAATACGGCCTCAATATTCTATGACATGTTACTCAACTTACCAATTCCAACTTTTAAAACACATTGTTTAACATGAGTCTGAAGTACCAGTTCTTTGTTCTCTGTGACGCTCTCGTTTGTTTGCTGGTACGCGTTATCGAGATGGTCCTTACATGGGTGTATCTAGTAATAGTTTCCGACTCTCATGTTGTAAAATGTTTCAAAGTAATCTGTGTTTGACATTTCTAAATGTAATATTAACCAATTTTATTACTATTTTAGTTGTTTTTCTAGTATATTCTTCTTGTAATATAAAATATAATACATAGATAAGGAAACTAACATTTCGGAGGTTTTCGAACCCCAAAAAATCACCCCCTGGTTACGCCCATGGGCCTTTATATTTGTAAAGGCATTGTAAACCAGAATATAAAATAAATTTCAAAAGCAAGTTTTAAGACAACCGACTAGGGTGCATGTTTAGTATTGTTAGGAATGGTAGTTCGATCCCGCTCCCCGGAAAATGATTATTTCTGTAAAAAAATTAATAAAAATCATAAGAACGACATCCATGTACGAAAACCCTACCAAATGGTCCTTATCAACAGTTACCAGCATGCGACACTAGCGCAGTCTAGCAGATAATGCAGTAAACAACTGACACTAGTGCACTATAGCAGCCAGCGAATTAAATGACTATTGGTGCCATCTAATAGATGACGGGCGAGGAGAAAAAAAATGACGAACACACAATATTGATGCAAGCACATGACGAGATGGTGGACTATATATGTAACACGAAAAATAATTTACAATTTCGGCAATTCTAATTTCCTAAATCAAAATTGATATAGGTAATCATAAAAACAAAGATGAGAATCAAACTCTTCACAAATAAATAAGAAATATTAAGGTCAAACAAAGATGGCTGCCATGACATACTGAAGGGTGGCTGTTGACAACACCACGATTACGTAATCTGCACCGTAACTCCTTAGCCCCCAGCCTCTTTACTGGCAGTAACGTTTTTATACTACTAGTGTAAAATGTTTTGTTCGTAAGATTCTAAACAATTATGTCATTTGTCAACACGTCAATGCATGGGTTGCACAGTAGCTGATGGTTCAACTTTTGCATGAAAAATAACTTGCACATGACAATTTCTCTGAAAAACTATTGAAATCTGTGTTTCTCTGTTTATGTTAATTTAATTAAACATGTGCATTTCATCCAGATATAGTCTAAAATTTGGCAAATAAAACATTTATATATAGGAGATAACAGTCGCGAGAAGAATTGTTTCACACAAAGGCCTGTGCATTCACATTTAGCACGAATTTCGCTGGAGCTGTAAGGCAAGCGCAATTATTTATACTCTAATTACCTTGCGACACCACGAACAAACACTTAAGTATTTCAGAACAGTTCAAGATAAGCACTGCTACTTTATGCTACCATGAGCATTTCACTTTGGAGGACTTCTGATAGCTGCATTAAATTGCTGAAATATAATATACGAGCCATAGAAACGTGCATTTACAGTCCTTGAAGAGTGATTGTGAGTGGCTTCTCATCGATGGCGGCATGTTACACACAATTAATTTAAGTGTCCCTGCCGATCAATAATTTTTATTTTAAGGCCGTTGGACCCGTAAAAATTGTGCCAAACACTATTCAACTTTTGCACATCAGATAACATATCATTTCCCCAAATAAAAAACATTTAGGTCCCATAGTTTTTACACAATCACTCATCAAATTCTCAAAATGGCCATTGCGGTGTAGCCAAAATAAAAAAAAAAGCCATTAACGAATAAATTCAAAATTACAGGAACTGATAGTTAGTGTATCAATGCATTTTACGACATGGTTGACAAAAGTTAGTTTTGAAAATTTCAGTAGTAGCCAAAAGTCAAAGTTATGCAAAAAGTTACTAATTTTCATAAATTTTTTAAAAATACAAAAAGTTATCGCTTTGTGTTTACAAAAGTGTCTTGAAGTAGCTAACATTATTAAGAATCAATATGAATTATCTTGTTTCTGTAAGTTAATTATTTTTTATTATTTTGGCTACACCGCAACTGCCATTTTGTGACTTTGATAGGTCATAATGCTAAAACTATGGGACCTAATTTTTTTTTTATTTGGGGAAATGACATGTTATCTGATATGTAAAAGTTGAACAGAGTTTGGCACAAATATAAAATTTTGAATTTTTACGGGTCAAACATCCTAAACAGTTCTGCCTCGGTTTAGCTCAGCGAGTAAGTTGAAGTAACACAGTTAGTATTGAGATGGCAAGTAACTTGATACGGTGGCAAATGGCCATCGCTCACCGTGAAACAGAAAAGACCCGGTCACTGATCCGCGATTCAGCCTAATCACACAACTTCGCACCGCAAGTGAATTATGCAAATAATGGCCGATTACACAGCTGCGTCGCGTCTCTGTTCGTAAGGGTGCTCGGTACGGTATGATAAACAGTAAGAAACATGTGTACTGTTATTGAAGAATTATTGATAGAACGGATGTACTGAAAGTATATCGTTTTCGGAAGTAGGTGTCGTAAAGTCGTATAATTGTCTGAGACATTTGATATACATAAAAATCTTTTAACTTTTTAAAGAAATAAATCTGGAAAATACACCTTTTGGAATGATTTAGTTAACTGCAGTAGAGTAATGCAGCATGAATAACACATAATACCATGTCTTAGACTTCTAACATACTGTGCTCTATAGTATGTTGCAATATTAACATTTCTGGAATAATTACGATCCTGTAAAATAGTAATTAAAATTAAATAGTTTCAATATTTTCCCGACGAAAACAGGACATCTACTCGTTGAGATATGTTCTTTATATCCCCAGTACCTTGAGTGAATGCGGAGCAGTTATGCGAGGATAACAAGTGACAACTCATGTTACCAAAACTGACAGGGATTATCTGCAGGGCGCGATCTATCAGCTAGAGCCCGATTCTCACGGTAATGCCTTCAGTCGGGCCATGCGGTAAAGACTAGTGAGGTAGCAATCTTTTATATTTTTATTTATTTAATTCGACATATTTTTACATGTGGCAAAGTAAGGCAATATTGACTTGTCTACCACTTAACCACAGTGGTTACAACTTTTAATATCATCAAACAAAGTACATTATTCAATAAGCAAAGAACAGTCTCTTAAAAATTGCAAAACATAAAATAGGCCTACATTGCGAAACACAAATGAGAAAAAAAAAAAGGAAAAGAAAACATTACAGAAGTCGTTCACAATTCAATGACGCACACATTCACACCAAATTAATGAAAGTGAGATCATCCACTGTTCACTCTGCACTATCAAAATCAGCGTTCATACTTTTTAAAAGTGCTCTTTTAAATGTAGGTTGAGACAACATTTGTTTTACATGTTCTTCCAGTGCATTCCAGACGCGCGCTGCAGAAAGTGTAAAAGATTTAGAATAAGCGCTAATACGATGCTTAGGTATGAGCAGAGACAGAGTTGCTTTGGAGCGGGTACCAATTTTATGACAGGGAAGTATTTCAAATTTATTTGTTAAATAGGAAGGAGATTTAGAATATAAAACCTTTCTTAGGAGAAGGAGGCAATGTAATTTACGCCTGTTTTCTATTCGTTGCGAGGACAATTTTTTATGAAATTGTGAGAAATGATTACGTATTTTAAGGTTAACAATATAACGTACACATGTATTTTGAATCTTCAGCAATCCAGTGGCTAGTTCGTCAGTGAGGTCGCAGTAAACCAAGTCACAGTAGTCAAAATCAGCAGTAACTGTTTACTATATATTTTTACTTTTTATTTATAACGATACGGAAGCTACCGATTTAGATTTCCGGGTTAGCATATTCGTAACCTACGCAAAATACTGAATAAAATGACACCTCACACATCTTTAACGCATGATAGAAGGCATTCTTTCACTCAGCTGATAAGACTAACAAGCTCGTTGCCTCTTCTCAGTTGGTTCATTATAATGTTATGTTAAGAACGATCTATGTTTTGAAGATATTTCTATTGAAAATTGCGTATAAGTTAAGTAATAAATGTCAAAACTGCTCGGTATTTATTCTGCAATACACCAGTAAGAAAGCAATTTATAATAACATCATTAGTATAATAGCTAGCATAAGAGCCTCTTATTCAGGCAAATCCCAATTCCAGAAACCGAAAATATACTGCCGTCCTAGTAAATGCATAAAATTGTTACTATAGCAATTAAAAAAATCAAATTTTTCATAACAACCCAACCTTCCATAACACGGGCTCAGTATCAGGGAATTTGTATGTAGGTGCAATAGCGTAGTTTATTTGGTTTGTTTTATTTTTATTAGCCTATGTTCAGTTTCAGATAAGAGGACGTACAACCCTGCAATAAATAAACTATTCATATTTCAATCATTACAAGTATTTTGAAGAATTACGTGTATTTTAAAAATAAGTAAATGAAGTATTAAGGTGTGATTAACAGTTTATTCATTTTTCACGTCTCACAGGTATCTTTCCTTTAAATCTCTAGGATTCTTGTTGAGCTGTTGTTATGTAGAGGGGTTCCTTTATGTCCGTCTTCAGGAACCTTTTGAAATCTGAGCTTTTACACTTTCTTCAAGCAGACATTCAGAGACACTGAATACAATGGTGGAAATAGGTTTTCTATATTCCTACTGGTTCGTAAGTTACGCCGTAGTGGGAGGTCCATGAATCTCAGGGAAATTTGGGGGTAAAACGCAATTTTCTAAGCAGTTCTGTACCTGAAAACAATAGCCAATTACATAATTTAATGTTGCAATTTAATTAAATGACCTATTTTACATTGGATACACAAGTTTCGGCCTAGTGCGTAGGTCACTGACTAGGAGGGAAATTGTGTGATAAAAGCACAAATACAAAGCGTTTGAGCGAAACGAAACAATATAAATTACCTTCATTTATATATGTACTTATAATTACATAAGACTCATAATGTTACCAGTTTCCGAAGTACCTGTGACAAGTTAGTGTGTCAGAGAGGGAGGCAACTGTAGTTCACATATTTTCTGCGGGCACACAAATGTTTGTCGAACGGTATGTATATGCATGCGCTGTTGTTGAATTGAATCTAACGAAGCCTAGCGACGGCCTCTACACTACTATTCACACTGGCTTGTTGACGTTGACGTTTCGCACTTCGCCAAATTAGCGAAAAACGGTAACTTCGGACCCCGAATAAAATGTTTCCCGTCTTGTGATGACATCGCGCCTTTAGTGTGTTACTAAGGAAGGTATGGGGATTAATTTTCCCGTCTATTCTAGGTCTCTAACGTTCTTATTCCCAAATGATTACTTCAGTGCATAAGTACCGAATTTTTGTAAAGTAATCATAATTCTACTAAAAACCATAAAAATTTTACTGTAACACAATTTATATGTTAAGTAATAAAGAGCTGTATGAATTGAACACATTAAATTTTAGTAGAAATCTTTAATATAGGTGCGTTATTTTGGTAGCATTTAAAATTATATCTTTCATCTTCAATGAAGGCCGAAAAGGAAATCACGGAAAACATCTTTGTACAAAATTCGTTAATCATGTTGCAAACGAGAAAATTATTTATGTGTGCTAAACCAGTGGTAATATGCATTCGGATCAGTTTAGAGTAAAATAGAGGGAGGGAGCTTATACTTCAAAATATAACTTATTTTTACCAATGACATATTCAGACAATTCTTGAAACCATTCTTTCGCAAATTGTAGAATGTTAAACACCATAAAACTTATATATCCTGGACAGTGAAAATACGTATCGGAGTTATACAAACCAGAGCACTTTAGGTGTAAAGAATGTTGTACGTAGTTCAAATAGTATGGTTTGAACAGTATAGCAACTCCTACAAAAATTATTGAAAAAAAAAAAAAACACTACGTTATAATTATTTTGCATATATATTTCACGGTATATCTGTATACAAATTAACATTCGTGAGATTTTACCAAACAAACATACAAAGACATTAAAATAAACACAATTAAGTTAATCTAATGTTCCATTACAATAAAAAAAACTTGCACTTTTTTGAAATTGTAAAAATAATCACAAAAAATACTATTAATTTGTGTGTATGGATTTATTTTCTTATCCTGTTCATTTCTAAAGCGAAAGAATTAATCGAACTTGCTAACAGTCCGCAAATGTTAAATCTATCTTCATATTCTTACTCTTTATCTGAACTCTTTAAACTAATGATCTGACTTAAGCATCTTTCATTAAAGGTATAACGTAACTACTGTCATGTTACTGACAAAATAGTTTAAGAATAATAATTTATAAAATTAGCACCAGTGCATAAAAATACACGTAGACTTGTATTTTCCTTTGAATATCGCCAACTTTTTTTCTGCGACATTGTACATGAAAACGAAGTGTTTAGTTCAACTTAGGTTAGTTCTACTACAGGTTAGAGAGAAAAATACGTTTTCTTATGGGAGAGCCTGGCACAGGGAAAATTTCTGCCACTAGTTTCGCTTCAATCGTTAATGTGCCAGATAAATACGAAACTGTATTGAAATTAAATTTAAATAAACTTGGAAATGATAAAAGTTTTTTAACTTAATTTTAAAGTGAAAAGAAACCGATTTCACATTTCAAATTATCAACTTAATGCAACTTAAAATTCACGAATGCTCCGTGATTGGTCAGTTTGGTGCACTACCGATACCACCGCTCAAGCGGCAGAAACTTTTTCCCTGTGGCAAACTTATAACATTGATCTCTCTAACCAGTAGTAGTAGGATTTACCTTAGTTCAACTCAGAGGCCGTGTCCGAAACGACTATTTAGGTTACTAAATCAACTACGTGACCAGGTTAGTGCAGTAAATATTTGGGGATTTAGGGTGTAAAATTTACTGACATGAAGTAGCATGCAAAATTCCCAAATACCTCCGTAAATTCTTCGACTGCTGTTCACTTACATTATATACTCCGCTTTTTGGCTGAAAAACATATAAATATCCATTAAAACAGTAATAACATAAATTAAAAGCTGTAGTGTTATTTTGTATGTAGCAAATAATTTTTTGAAACTTAGAAATAAATTTCGTATTTTCTAAATATATCAACCCTAAAACAAAATAAATATTATAGTAGAATTCGTAATTAAGGATGTGAAAGAAACAGCTAATTAGTTTATATATAATAACGAATAGACAATATATACCATAGTGAAAAGAAATAAGAAAAACTACATCGAAATACCAACAAGTCTATACCTTCCAACTTTGCCGCACGCAGCACTGTTTCATAACGTTCGAATCTATCCACTCTAAATTCCCAAACCCTAGATATTTAAAAGCTTCGTTTCGGGCATGGCTAGACACGTAATGGAATTCTGCGTTTGTTGGCCAGACTGTCTGCACTACACCTCCACTTCGCAGTTCGAGGAAGGAACGGGTTATCAGCACAACAATCTCCGCGCGTATCATGTGTCCCATTGCTTGCCATTTGACTCTCAGTGGTAGAGGTGTCTAACGACCATCCAAGAAAATATACAAATATTAAGCTAGTTTGATGCAATGCCCTTGTCGAGCCAGACAGCCTTAAAGGGCGCGATTCCTGTCTCCTTGGTCTGGCAAAGCACGAAAAAACTAATTCGACCAATTGGCTTATTAATGTTTGCAAATATCGTCCTGTTAAACCTCGCAAATCGTATCGCGGGACAGACACTCTGTCGGCGACACTTCCGCGAGACGCGACCCCAGCCCTGAGGACGGCAATACATCCGTCTGCCTCGAGCTCTGAGATGATTCTCTCTACCCTCGAACACCACGTCTCCACGCCAAGCTGGCTACACTGACACCTAGTTCCCTTCGACCAATCAGAAACCCTGTTACGTTTAAACTCGGTTCGCCGACGGCTGACAACTCAGGTCTTTGCGAGCGTATCAAATATTAGATTTACTAACCAAAATCGTAAATTTACATGTTTGTTTATACCCTTGAATTTTTAGCACATAAATGTATTTACTTTTAACTATATTTATATTTAATTTACTTTTCAAATTCAACTGCCCGGCAGTAAACATTTGCAGGCGTCTTATTCATTCATGTCTGTTTCTAACACTCTCTCGCCTAGTGGGGCGTACAAGGCACTCTTCTCCTCAACAATTTGTCAACCCCATGACACACACATAGCCTGCTTTCTGCTTCCCGCAGCGTGACGAAACTCAATTCTCTACGGCCTCATCATCCTCTAGATACTATATAAATTTCATAAATTTGCTTTATTTCTAACCTAACACTAATTTAAATAAAATATACAGCTTTCACAGAGTCTGGCACAGTTTGAATAATCTCTGTAGCCCAATTATTACTCATTGTAGTTATGTACAATTATAGTGAATTATTCTGCTACAGAAAGTTTCCGTACTGATTGCAGCTACCACATACCATTAAAACGTCTACATTTAAATAAATTTAATTGCTTCTTACACTGTCATCAGCGACTGTTTGCTCAATTCTATATATATATATAATTACACACTAGATACAATCCTAAACATGCATAATACATGATCTACTATTATTTAAAAAAAAAAGAGATATCTGATTAAATAAAAGCCTATTACCTTTAGTCCAATAACGCTAACAGTGTACAACACCTTACACCAAGGTACTTCCTCAATTGTATTATAATCACTGTCTATCTTACGAAAGGTTTGGCAACATCTGCAGATTGCAGATAGGTAAAACAGTTTTGGAAGAGTTGGTCTTGGGACTTATTCAACCTCCCACAACAACATTCCAAGTGGCCTGAGGCTCGAGAAAAAGAACTAGGAATGGTTTTCGTGATCCTTTCCACGGACTTGTAAAAACAGTAATATATCACACTTGACATGGCAGTTCTGAGGACCTTAATTCTATTTAGAGCATCAGGGTGCCTAAAGGGTCCTATTAACAAAAATTTCCCCTTGACCTTCATTGAGTCTGACAGCCACATGTTATGTTATATTTTCGTTTAGTGATGTGTTTTCTGTTTTTTACGTCTCAATGGGTTATTTTGCGTTATAAATTTAATTGAAACTCGTTTTCTTAAAATGGTCGCTGTAGGCCTACTTATTTTTCTGGCTGGTGGTATGTTGACGGTTGTGTTAGTTAAGTAGACTTTCGTGACAGTCGGTTAAACTGAGTCTGCAATCGATAGCATCCTTCACTAAATCTCTAAGGGTAATGTGAATTCTGAATGTCAAAGCATGGTAGCAGGTGGTATAGTGAGAGAGACCTTATGCGCAGTGTTATTGTATATGTATAGTAAATAAAAAGAAACACTTTGAAATCGGATGGAATAAGTGTTCTTTTTATAGTACACAAGAGTTTTCACGGTCCGGAACATATAGGAGTTGCCTATGACCAAATTCATTTTCTTAACACTTATGATAATTATCTAAACTTTATGATACAATGTATACGATGCAGCAATTATTTGTGTGTAAAATTGCTATTATTTCTGTAGCATTTTTGTCGCAAACGGTATTTTTCTACTAGATGAAGTGCTGTATGACTCTATGAGCATTTTTTTTTTCGTCAAGAATGTGTTTAACGATTTATGCCTTTTAAGCGTTTTTGTAACTTTGTCCATTCAAAACGTTTACAGTTTTACTACTGTTACATAAGATATACTGTAAAAACTTTGTGGGCACGACAAAACACTTGGGATTTGAAATGTTTGTTGCAATGGGAGTTTACATTAGGAATGAACTGGTTTGTGGACGTATGTCGTTGCTCCCGTAGTGTAAACAGACTTGCGTTATATGACAAAGCACAGAAACAGAAAAAAGACTTAAGTGCACTTTCGTCCGTTTTTATATTTAATAGCAATTCTCTTAAAGAGAGAATTCAATGATATTTCGACAACATCCAGACACAAAATACGGACATAAAAATGACCAGAGTATCAATATGAAAGAAGATGAATAAGACAATAAACAACGATAATGGACAGTAAACAAATGACAGAATACAACGCATTTCACAAGTTCCACTCATCGAAAAAATGCAAAGTTTCGGGAATTGCAATCTACTCCCGTCTATAGGTTTAAGACACAGCTGATCGGAATACCAAGATGCGAATGAAGTTTGCTAGAAAATCGGGGCTTATATACAGTAGATGGTTTCTCTTATCAGATATTTCTGTTCTAGTACTTTGTCATTTAAGACAAGTCTGTCGTCAAGACACGTACCACGGCGTATGTCCACAAACTAATAAATTATTACAAAATACTTTGTGAATATGGAGCTCACCAAATTTTTTTATCGTGTCAACAAAAAGTTCTGGTGTCTTCAGTGCATTTTGGTGCGCATTATAAAATCCTGCAAACATTACAAAAAATTGCTCATATACCATACGTTAACATGCCGTTTTGTGGCTCCTAGGCAGCAGTTCATTAACAGTAAATGAGATTTATGTTTCGAATCCATTATGATAACAGAATCCTTCTTGCTCAAAACTTATCATCAAAATGAACTTTCTCTAGACATTTCTTACAACTTTTACAGATATTGGTATTTTTTAAGATTTAAATGAGTATGTTTAAATAAGTATTTGTCATTTTTACCAATTTTTTTTTAAAACAAGAAATAAGTTTTGTCCCTTCTGAAAAATCATATTTTTTTACAATGTGCAGTTTGATTCTTGACTACTCCTAAGCGTCACATTATTATGGTCAGTGTAAAATAAATTATTTACCTACCCCTGTTCAAAGTTTCTTTACACTTTTTCCTCTTGCATTTTACTCACACAATAAAACGTTAAAAATAGGTTTTTATTTACTTCTAGTAAATATTAATGTAATTTTCTGTTGGCAGTTCCTCCGGATTTTGAAGTAAAATCTGTCCAGGTGAATGTAAGACGTGGTGCATCACAAACGCTAACCTGTGAACCTCATGGGGATCACCCTTTGACTGTCACCTGGTACAGAGGGAATTTGAAAATTTCTGCTCACCACAACTTAAGGTATTTAAACACTTATAAAATATTCTACTAAACTTACTAACTCTTGAAGAAACTAATAATTAATTAATGGGCATATGTTTTTGTGTTTATACGTATGGTTATTAGCAAGCAAATAAATAATTATCTTTATTTAACTTCCTACATTTATGAACACACACATATATCCTATATATATATATATATATATATATATATATATGTGTGTGTGTGTGTGTGTGTGTGTGTGTGTGCATATATTCTAGCTGGCTCTCCTTAAAACGTGCCAGACAATACAATGTTATAGTATAGATATGCATTCGGCCCAGTCGAAACATCTACATTCCACATTAGCTCTACATCCCACACTGTCCCACTCGTTAGTTTCAAAATCACTCCGTCGAGGCTTGCTCGACCACCTCGACCCAACCGCCTCAATCACCGTCGAACGTCCGTCTATATCTCCTCCTCGGCACAACGGCTCTGCCTGTCCCTCGCGCACCAGCATTGCACGCGCTACCTCAGCTGACCATACTTTAAAAACAACTCCTCCCCACGGCAACATTACAAAACATATAATAATACAGTTACGAGACAAATATACATAAATAAAATTACACAAACACATCTGCAAATTACAATATTTGTCTCAATTAACCCCCACAAAATAACATTTCCATAGGAAATTTTAAACACTACAAACACATTTCAAATAACCATCTTAAAACAATCCATATTACAAAGAATCACTATTGCCCTTCTGATTACTACAAAACTTTTTTAGATGTGTAAGATGGGCTCTCTTCGTTATATAACTGTTGGACGGATCACACAATTATACAGTTACCGGCCCTAAAAATTTTACAATCTTGTAGGGGCCGTGGTAAGCAGTGGCTAATTTAGACGAAAAATACTCTCATTTCCTACTTTGTTCAAATTGTATACACAAAACCAAATCATTTACATCATTATGTATTTTCGATCCGATCCTTATTATACTTATTAGCTACATTTCACATTGCTTTAACTAAGTTTAAATGCACAGTTTCCCACATTTTCTCAAACTCCTTATGACCCATAGTATTCTTAATTTATGGCGGCACACCCCAGATGTTGTGTAGAGGAGACGGAAGCTCCCTACCCAGGAAAAATTTACTCGGAGTGAAACCAGTAGTGGAATGCGGAACAGAATTGAAATCAATATTCAATTCATTAATGTTTTCATCCCATGCTCTGTGATCTTTGTGGTGAAAAATACTCAAAGCTACCTTAACATTTTTATTGAACCTTTCAACGAAATTAGGTGATGGATAATACGGACTAGAATTAACATACTTTGTGCCCCAACTAAAGCATATGCCGTGAAAACATTTAGCGTTGAAGCACGTTGCATTATTAGAAATTAACTGCTCAGGCCCGCCAAAAATCTTCCAAACATGTTCCGTTAAATTTCTTACAATATTATATATCCTTCATATCTCTCATTGGCTAAATCATAATAAATTTACTAAAACCATCTATTAATATCAACAAACGATTATTACCATTACGAGATCTTGGTAACGCACCAAACATGTCTGTATAAACTTTCTCCCAGGGTCTTTCAGGCAACTGAACAGAATATTTTCATATTTTAGTGTTACGAGACTGTTTTGCTAGCTGACATTCTGTACAATTTTTTACATGGTCCGCAATTTGCCTATTCATACCTGGCCAAAAAAAAAATATCTTTATGGATTGCTGCCAGCGTTTTCAATATTCCCATATGCCCTCCTATAGCAGTTTCATGAAAATATTTCATCAACATAATTCTTGTCTTTTCTGTAACCATGATTTTCTTACCTTCTTTTCCTAAGTAATAAAAAATACATTTTCAATCTTAAAATTATTCGCTAGGCCATTCTGTATCTCACGTCTTATACTCTGACATTGCTCATCTTCAACTTGCCGCCTACATATGTCAATAAAAGCTTCCGGAATGATTTTAATTACATTACAACATTCCTCCAATGCAGACACCTGAATTTCTCCTCCGCTAGGTTTACGTACAAAATAATTTTCAAATCATGTTCATCGAACATGCGTGACATGCAATCAGCTAAGACATTTTCCTTTCCTTTCACGTGCCTTATTTAAAAACAGTACCGATTCAATCTAACAAGCTAACGATTAATTTTCCTGACCTGTTTCTGATGAAAATATAACCATATCAATGCTTGATTATCACTTAGTAAGTCAAATTCCTGATGCTGTAAATATGTCGTAAATCTCTCCACACCCCACACACACACTAACACTTCCTTTTCGTAAGCGCTATAGCCTTTTTCACTGGAAGTTAAATTCTACTCGCGTATGCAATAACTTGTTTACCTTCGCCCTTGTCCTGTAATAGCACCGCACCTAAGGCTGTCGACGATGCATCTACTTGAAGCATAAAACGCTTGTTAAAGTCTGACAAAGCTAGAACTGGTGGATGAGAAATAACATATTTCAATTGCTTAAAGGCATTTTCTTGCTTATCTTCAAAAATGAACTGAACATTTTTTTACGCAATTCGTTTAGAGGAGCGCACTTCTCCGCGTATTTGTCAATGAATTTGGAAAAGTATCCGAACATACCTATAAATCGCATAGTGCCTTTTGTATTTTTTGGTGTCGGAAAGTTAAATATAGGCGCAAATTTTTCGGGGTCCATTCTTAACTTACCATAAGACAAAAAAAGTCCCAAAAATCTTATTTAATTTTTCGCCCACGTAACTTTGTCCGGATTAACTGTGAAACCTAACTCCCGTAATTTCGTCAGTACAATCCTATTATGTTCAAGTTGTTTTTCTGGGTTTTTTGAAATTATACAAATGTCTTCAAAGAACAAATTTACAAACTTAAATTGCACATCTTCAAACGCACTGCCCTCCGAAATTCACTCCGTATGGTACTCTGTTCCACTCATAATGACCCCACGGCATAATAAATGCAGTATATTTTTCACTATCTTCATGTAACTAACTGACACTGACTGAAAATATGTTCGCCTCACCAAAATACTGCAAAATATTATGTACATTCGGAACCGGAAATGGGTCTAAGTCTAACTTTTTGTTCACCGCTCGATAATCTACCACGAGACGGTACTGCCCTGGCTTTTTCTTGGAAACTAAAAAAGTTGGCGACGCATAAGGTGAATTAGACTCTCAAATAATTTGTTTCTCTTTCATATCAGATACTATCTCATGTAACACATTCAATTTGGGCGGCGCACATTGGTATTGTTTAAGCCTAACAGGGTTACTATCCGTAACCTAAATGTCGTAAGGATACACTTTAAAACATCCTATATTATTAGTAATCACATCAGAAAATTCCGTAAGCATGTCTCGTAATTTACGTTGCTGAACCCTATCTATAACCTCTACTGTAGACTGAATGAATGAACACGTTTAATTATTTTGAACCATACTTGTCAATTTTACCCCTTCAGTCTGTGGGTCAAAATCAAATTTCAACGTTCTCTTCCTGAAATCGTTTGAAGCCTTAGTTTTTGTCTAAAATTCCAGTCCTAGTATAACAGGATGAATTAATCCTGGGACTACCCAGAAATATTTTGTCCAAGAATATCTATTTATTAAAAAAATATACGTATCCGCATTGTAATAGAACTCGAAACACCATTAGCCATGTATAACGTGAAACCATCACACATTGATAGTTGTGATTTTATTTCCGAGTGTTCACTAACTAAGGAACTTGGCAAATTTTTACTAATAAAACAGTTCATTGCTCCTGTATCCAACAAAGCTTGTATGCCCCGTCCTTTGACGTTAATTTCTGCTAGCAACTTCCCTCTAGAACTTTTATTTTTGTCTATGTTCGCAACTGTCTCAGGATTTTCCCCTTTTTTACTAACATCTATCTTGGCACCGCCTTTCACCTGAACATATTTACAAAAGTTAACTACATGTCCTGCTTGACCGCATCAAAAACACGTTATTATTTGCTCCTTACTACGACAGTTTGCTGCCACATGACCATATTTATTACAATTAAATCACTAACGTATTGCTTTCCTATTTTCATATCGAATTTCCGCCTTTTGAATGGTTACCTTTTGAGGCCTAGTTTTACGAAAGGTTTTTCCTGACCTACTTCCTTTTCGTGTTCGTCCGCCCAATGTACTCTATTTTACACTTCAGTGGCCCATTACCTAACTTCATTTAAAGTTACCGGAATTCTTTGACCTACACTCAACTGATGGATCACTGGAGAAAAATTTTCAAACAATATTTGAGTAAATTCACTTTCATTGATATCTACATTAAGCGCCCCTGCACAATCAATAACGTCTTGCACGTACTGCAACGTGTTTTCACGCTGCCTTTGGAATATTTTCAAGTGCGCTTTAACCAAGTTCTCTTTGACTCGATGCGGACACAACTGACCTCATAACATATCTTTTGTCGCCCGCCACTCTTCACCTCTGGCAATTCCCATCATTATTATTTGAAAATTCAAACCATTGCATTTACTGACTAACGACTGCAACAAAATTATTTCATTAGGAAATAATTTCATTCCGACTCATTTGTCGGCGTGTTCACAAAAATTTAATAAAACTTCAACATTTGCCAGTGAAAAGGAAGCAACAATACATAAGAATTTATTATTAAATTCTCGGTGCCCTCTCTGACCTGAATATCCCGCATTGGTCGTATCTCCGCCCTTATTGTCTTTGACCACACGAGACATTTTCTTACGTAAGTCATCAGTTCCTTCCGTCTCCTCCACCACAACTCACGCCGCAATTAAACTTGCAGGGAGTGTTGGTTTATCTAATCTGTACACCCACGATGTCATAATCGCACTATAACACAATAACCACAAAACCTGTACCTTACACAAAAAGCAGAGTGGCGCAGGGTTGAAACCCCCCATTCCGTCAGGTCTCGAGTGGTAACTACGTGGCCTCTCTCTGTTTAAATAGGACAACTTGGTTAACCCGAATAAACATTATGTTGATTGTAACAAATAAAACAGGGGGAATCAGTTTGTTTACACATTTTTGTAAGATAATATACATAGAAAAAATACTTTAAGATTACTTTAACATCTCATTACTTGTTTTTGTTATTGAATAACCCCATATAACATGACATTGGAAGTTAATTTCTGTGCCTTACACAGTTGGAAAAATATTCACAAATCATGCCAAAAGTTAATACCAGTGCCAGTCAGTCATGTGCACTATTCAAGGGTGATGTCTCATACCTTGGTCAACGCAGTTCCCAGTCCAATGCTCCCGTAGTCTTGGTGAACATACGTGGCGCGTTCCTTGCTGCTTGTGAAAAGTACGACGGTGGCTCTCGTCGGTGGAAGGCAGACCTCAGGGGATCCTTAAGGGCCAAGCACCTTAGCTCCATACTAGCAGCGCATTCTTCTAGCTGGCTCTCCTTAAAACATGCCAGACAATACAATGTTATAGTAGATATATGCATTCGGCCCAGCCGAAACATCTGCATTCCACATTAGCTCTACATCCCACACTGTCCCGCATGTTAGTTTCAAGATCATTCTTCGAGGCTTGCTCGACCACCTCGACCCAACCGCCTCAATCGCCGTCGAACGTCCATCTGTATCTCCTCCTTGGCACAACGGCTCTGTCTGTCCCTCGCGCACCAGCATTGCACGCGCAACCTCAGCTGACCATACTTTAAAAACAACGTCTCCCTGCGGTAACATTACAAAACATATAATAATACAGTTAGGAGACAAATATACATAAATAAAATTACACAAACTCATCTGCAAAACACAATATTTTTTTCTATATATATATAAATTTTTAAAGCATTTTCTTATATCAATTTGGTCATTAGTTGATATGCCTGCTTAAGACCTAAAATGTTTTATTATTATTATACCATACTACTATTTTAAACAAAATATTTTGCCTATAATATAGTTTTAGCCAACAATATTTGTATAAATATTACAGTTTAGCTGTACTGCAAAACTGTTGCTAACTATTCTTACTAACAGCTGGGTGTTGTATCAGTACTTATTTTATTATTTACGAACTCTTACTGTTTTATTAGCAAGGTTATTAGCTGCATGATTGCAAGCAACCATTTGTCTTGACATCGGGTTTTTCATTGAAATCACATTGCGTGATAATTTTGCATACAGTGCCAACAAACGCATCACCTTAAGACAATGGATACCTAATGTATTGCAATTTTAATATGTTTTATTTTAAAATTCCTAATGTTATGTGCAGAAAAACAAAATATAAATTTTGTTAGGAAGGGTTAAAGTGTTATGGAGGATGAAGGGACAGTTTTGATTAAAATCTGGAAATTAAGGAATGTGCTGTCTTACTACCTATCCTACAGAAGGGAGGATGCCTGAAATTAATCCTAGGGAACATGAGACAGATTCTGATTCGTTTCTGCCGATAAGAATATTCCAGTAATGTAAAGTATATTTTAATTGACACTACGCAGGGCACTTCATGGCTTGTTGCTTGGTACGCTGCATATTGTATGATTGGTTTTGTAATTTCTTATCCTTCACGTTGATAAACTGTCACAATATTACTTTTCAGTCAGTGATATTGTATTATTCTATTTCTGCCCGAACTCCACCCCTGAAAATAATCATGGATCTTGGAAATTTGCAATGCTCTCAGCCGTTCCATCATTTATCATTATGTTGGTATTAAGAATAGGTAAACAAAATTTACCGCAATGTTAACAAATTGTAAATACAGTGTACGAAATAAGTTAAATGGCAAGAGCGAGGGTATGTAAGCTGTACAACGAGGTTCTGAGCTTATTCGATGTTTATCTGCCGTCCGAGTACTACCTGTATACGCATAGTCTTCGAGTGCTTATAATGTACAGTCATGGACACAAAAAATGGGCCACTGAAATAATTAAAGTCCGCTTCGGCAATCATCGGATGTGTGCAAGCGGGAGCCTGGCATCTAGGCAACGTGCAGAACAACGAATAGTGGTGTGCTCTAACTGTGCTGGGCTCAGGTTGCGTTGTAGGATTGGAGCATCGCCCGTTCACACCTTCCTCAAGCGACCAGGCACTGACCATTGGCTGAACCAGTGCGGCACACAAATCATTTAGTAAATGCAAAAGTGAAACATGTCCATTTATATTACTCAGACATGACGATAGAAATAGTATTTGTAAAACACAGTAACGAAGTTACGAAAGTGCATAAATTTTCCGATAACCATACAAAAACCATTACCTATATTATATAAAAATGTTAATACTCAATGCACTGGTATTCTCATTCTCATACTGCGAGCTGAAACTAATGTGTATTGTAACAATTCGGTAATATTTAACTGGCAGTCACGGTGATGTTATGGTCTGACTTATTCGCTTATATCTTTACATATAGAACAATTGCCGAACATTGGAGTGACTCAGTGGGTATTACCGGGATACTTCTATCCCTCTTAGGCAGTCCACTGCTGATCCATTGAGACTAAACTTCGCATCTATTTAGCACGAACAAAACATGTAACGCCATCACTGTACTGATTATTTACAATAAAAACCTTCAGAAACAACCATAGAACAAGTATTTCAGACACTAAATATCTAACATCAAGTGGTAAACTTGATCCTGAGTACAAAATAATTTTGTGAGTTGTTGGTCCAGGTAGTCGCAAACGGCCACTTTCACTCCGTTTGACAGAGACAGTTTTCATCCTCCCGTGCGAAACGACTGCACATATGGTTCCGTTCACGGGTCCTAACGTAGATTGTTACCCTCAAAGCTCACTTAGTAGCCACGGTTCACGTAAAGTAAATGTTGTCACAGCATCGTTGTCAGAAGAACATGACGCAAGGATAATATTTCCTCATATTTTCTTGTTTTTAGGTAATACCTAACTAGGCAGTTCTGACTGATGAGTGATTAACATATTGATTATTAATATATATTACGTTGTGCAAGCATATATGAAGTTTAAAGTTATTAAAATGTTTTATGTTGCTGTTCCCTACGTTACTGTATGTAACCCCATATTCAACAACTGTCATCTGTAATGTATGAACGCACAACTTGCTGAATATTGCTGTCTACTATGTAGCATAACATTTCACAACGATGCATTAGTGAACAAGTGAAATTTCAAACATTTATATTCCAATATTCAAATTGCGTACACGTGAAAATTTCTCAAACACCGTAATACAAGCATTTAAAGTATGGACCTCATTCAGGGACTGGCCCCACTGGGAGCAAAACTGGCCTAATCTGCATAAGCTTAACATGGCTGACCCCTCCCCTTGGTGTTGCTATGGGTCTGATTGGCCTAGAGGGTCATTAGGGGGGCGTTGTCTTGGCTGGGATTTGTTGTTGGGGTATTTTGGTACGAATAGTACCTAAGTGCCATTAGGCCTGTGATTGGCCGAGAGCTTAAGAACCCGCCCCTGTAGGGGAAGTGAGGGGAAGTTAGGGGAAATGAGGGGAATGGGTCCTTTTGGTACAAGTTATGCCTAAGCGCCATGATGGTGAAGTGTATACCTCCTCCCTACCCCTGTAGCCTCTCCTATCCTTATGGCATACCATTATAGCATACCATCAAAGGAATACCCCCTGTAGCCTCTCCTGTCCTTATAGCATACCCTTATAGCATACCCTTGAATATCCTGCTCCCCTGTAGCCTCTCCTGTCCTTATGGTATACCCTTATAGCATACCATTAAAGAAATAGCCCCTGTAGCCTCTCCCATCCTTATAGCATACCCCTGAATATTGTAACATAGCATTTTGTCCAATGTTACAGATGCGTATAAATTTCAATTTATTTGTCAATTAACCTAGGTATTTACTATTCTATGACCATAGTTACCACGTGCCAGGAAGAATGTAAGTTTTAATTGTCTATGTATTGAATGTATAAGGTATTGTGGTTTTGAGACTTTAATGACTTCTACAGCTTTTATATCT
>PNEQ01095788.1:12883-69599 GCA_003012365.1 Medauroidea extradentata | reverse complement strand
GTCGTCCGCGTTTCTTTGTTGACTGTCCAGAAGTGGGCGTACTCAACGGAATACAAATAATCTCACTGAGCCATGCTTGGTTTTTCTTTAGAAAATAGTCTGCATTTCTCGAAGAGGCTTTCCATTTAGAGTTAAGTTTAGAAAAAATTGTGGATAAAGAAGGCCTGGCACTTGCAGGTATTGTTATAGCACGACCCTGCTGCTCGGACAATAATTTCTGTAGATGTTCCAAATTAGTACTTACATCTGTAGTTAAGAAGCCCTTCATCATCAAGAACAGCTCTCTTCTGGTACATGCCACTTCTTCTGCACCTGATCCTGAAATTAAATGTATGCATTACAGCAATGCACGGGTGCCGACTTATTAAAAATGATAGGGAGGGCAACAAAATTAATAGATAAGGTTGGTCACGGAAGAAGGGAAATTTATTTGCAGCCTGGTGGCAATTGCTTGCATTTTTTCTTTTTAAATATAGAAAAAAAATTTAAAAATTATTTGGAAGCTTATTAATAAATAATAAAAATAAAAAAAGACATCCGGTATTGGGTGGACTGTGCCTATTGCCAACAATGTTGATTGGGCTCAGGCCGACCCAAGCCCCATGCAGTCTGCACATCAGTGCAGCACTGAATGAAAAATGATCCCTAATTGAAGGGTAGCACATATTAGCAGCTGGTGCTTATGAATCCGTAATGCCAAAACCGTACACTAAACTCACAATGCAGAAAGAAAGGTGCATGGTGCGGCATGCCCAACTAAACGTCTTAGCGAAATATGATAAAAATGAATTTCATATGCTTCTCAAAGTCCCTTTTTAAAAATATATTTAAAAAATATATTACAATTTTATTTATATTTACTTAAGGTAGCGATAGTGCACTTACCTCTAGGAACAGCATCCATTTTGCAGAACTCAAAAATGTCAACTTTTATGGCCGCTACGTTCACTTTAGTGCAACGAGGTATTTAGCTTGAACACAGCGAGGTCCAACCATCACACACGACACTCATTTTTCAACTGACGTGGAAGCTAATGATTTTGGAATTTCTCATTGCGATATCTTATTTCTGCTCGAGGGATTATCTAACATTACTACTGTAACACCCGTTTGGCCGGTATTTTAAGTTCGCGAATTGAATTTTGGCCGCGTTTTCGGCCAAATCTCCCACTGTGCGGTGGTCAAATACAAACAGTGATGGTTTCCATAATAGACTTCACTAAAATAAAAGTAAAAAAAAATTCTGGAAAGGGTATATACACTGCAGTGTGCGTAATTAAACTACCCTTAATAAATCTTGCTTTACGGAATCTACTGTCAAAGACAAAATGTACTAATGCAATTTTCGAGACATTTAACAACTGATGGGTGAAATCTAGCGTTTTGATGTGTTGAAGTAGCCAAAACAAAATATCCCTCAACAGTTAAAGATTTTAGCAACTGGTATTTTGAATTGAAATGTTTTTTGTTATAGAATGAACATTTCCTTAAACGCGATACCGGCATATTAATGACGTGTTACACATAACATCAAATACGTTAGTATGCCTACTCACTCACGAAATGTTGCACATTTCTGAATATCTTAAAAAAGTTTTTTATTTTATAACAGAGCATAAAGTAAGATTTTCTTTGCTGATATAATTTCACACACGACAATGTATACTACCGTATTAATCAACCAAATAATTAATAAAACGCGGTAACGTGGAAAGCGTCTTCTTTTGTTTTATTTAACAATCGTTATTCAACTTAAATTTTTAGTTTGTTGTCAGTCACTTCAGACGTTAGAACCACCCTAAAATAGCACTTCTATGCACTACATTACAAGATTGAATAATTTACACCACTTATTTTCCCACAATTCAAGCGCTACGATGTGAATCTTAAATTATGTAAACATGCTTTGAAATTTAGTGTTAAAATGACTACTTTATATACTTTTCAAGGTGAAGACAGCACGTAAAAATCGTTCACGAGGTTAAATTTAGTATTTAATACAGACAACGGTCGGGATAGCCGTTCAATATAAACATCAATAAATAACATCATCCGTCGTAACTATCCTTACTTAAATATTGAACTCATTTACTACACAGATTTCAAGGAGAAGTTTTTTAAAATTTGTGGACCGCAAATATGCATATATCGCATCAAAATACTATAAATAATATGTAAAACGTAAACTATTAATGTCTTTAGACATTTGTGCGTGGATATATGTGTGTTTGTGTGTTTGTGTGGTTTACATATGTGTTTGTGTTCGTGTGTGTGGTGTATATATAGGTGTGTGTGTTTGTGTATACATTGACATACCGCACACTTCCAAGTCTGAATTCTAATATTTATTATAATTAATTAATAATAATAAATTAAGATACTGTTTATTTTTCTTCTTTCTTCGTCATGCCCGACTAAGGAACGCGGTTGAACTTATTTAGCTGATGTCATTGCCTTTTTTTTCTTCTCCCAAAATTTCTCATTGTTAAATAATTAATTTGTAAGGAAAATGTGACAAAATTGGCAAAGAAACAAAACAAAATATGTTTATCTGATCGCTGCTGAACTTCACAGGATCACCCTCTGGGTTAATCAGAAGATTGTCTGATAATTTCATCAAAATGGCTCAAGCCATTTTGGAGTCCATAGGGAACATACACATATATATACACACATATATATATATATATATATATATATATATATATATATATATATATATATATATATATATATATATACACACACACACACTAGCGACTCAGGTACCACTAATTATCTATAGCTCAGTATTGAAGCCTATACATTTACATATGCCGCATACTTCCAAGTCTCGATACTACTTAATTAATAATTTATTAATTTATAATAAATTTATTGTTAATATTATTAATTTATTTATGTGTAGGGAAAATATAACACATAGGAAGAAATAGGAAGATTTTTGCACAACTTTGTTTCATTGCTACGTGCACACATGCAGCTCTCCCTCGTGGCCAATGATTGGATATTTTAACTCGGCGTCTCTTTGAGTTACATCCGCAAATAACATATGAGTGGTGTCGCAGTTAACTTTGTTCTGATTGGCACAGTCAAATGAGGCGACTCTATACAATAACACGCAAAACAAATGGCCGATAAACATGAAGTATAAATGCAAATATGCACGTCAGGCTTTGATACAAAGTGATGCAAAATATTTTCGCGTAAACTACTGGTCCCTACATGTCGAATGTGTCAGGAGTAGCTCTCAAAACGGTAAGACGACAATATTTTCCCTCTTTATCCGTAAATAAATATAAATATTTAATGCTCCCTTGAAAATAAATTTCTAAATTTTATTTCTTTAAATAAAAATTTAACTTCTTTGTCTTTCATTGTTTTAATACTATTTAAAGTGTAGCTGCTTAATGTGAAGCAGCGTTTTGTTAAACATTTAAAGTAATACATTTTATTGTCGATTTTTAATGGCAGCATGACTCACTATAATTCACTTTACGAATGTATTCAAAACACATTTTCGACTTTACATAAGCTATCACAACGCAAAAGTAACACATTTCGTTTTGACGCATCAAGTGTGGGTATATAACGTATACACAAATTATAGCATTATATTTAATACAGCTGCAATTCAAATAATGCCAGAGCACACATCACACGATACTGCCTCCAAGTTATGGTTCGTAGCAGACGTTTACAAAATATTCTGAACATGTTTTATTGATGAATTGTTATTAGCATACTCCTTCGGCGGACTCACATGTTTCAAGTAACGGCAGTGGCTCCCGCAAAACAATCTGATAGCGTCGTGTTTCCCTTCACAAAAGACATAGAAACGTGTCGTAAAACATTTCGGCTTCTTTTCGCTATCCAGCACGTCGTTTTTGTCACTTCTGCGGGGAAACATGACCGCAGACATGTAACTGTCTTCTTGATGGAACCGATGGTAGTGGATGTCGTTATAAGAGATATATACTAATATTATAAATTAAATAGTTTCGAATCTTCAGATCTCCCTTAATTGACTCAGTGACACATTTCATTTTGACTGTACATCCAGGAGTATCTCACCGCACAAGAAAATATGCTTTATTTTAATATCATCTTACACTGAGACATTCTGTAACATTACCGATTATTAAACATAGTATCAATGGGAAAGGATAAAAATTAATGATATACCGGAACATTTAGTTGATGGAATACATTTACACTGAGAGCAGCAGTGAAAATGCAGTGCAATGATATTTGGCAACTATGTTCTGGATGGGCAGTAGTCAGTTTAACAGAACGTTTGTAAGTCTGCTGCAGCTAAGCGAAAAATAATATCAAAGGCATTGTTTGGTATATCTTAGTTTGTGTCATAATATACATGGTTCCATTGTAAGTTTTTTTAAAGGGATCTGAACGTATATGTGTTAATCAACCTTGATCAAAAAGACGTACAAATAACGAAAACCATCTGACTTTTTTAAAGAGGAGAAATTTATTGACGTAACATGTAATAATCTCTGTCACAAAGTTTATAATAATATACAAATAAATACTTTTGTGTACGTAAATAGTACAGAATTTATTGACAGTTTTGCGAATTACTGTTATTTTAATAAAATATGAAACTATTCTGGTTTTGACAGATATCTTGAAGTAGGCTATAACTCGTTATTTCAGTGCGAATTAGTGTTTTTTAGTAAGAAAGTTTGTGTACATTATGGGTACATCCCCGTTAAAACAAATTTTTGATGTTGTACATCCTTTTGTAAACATACACTACCACGTTCAATACAAAATAATAAATACTTTACAAGCGAGCACACTTATATTTCATTAGTTTACTGCGTTTTTTTTTCAACCGTGGTACAAATGCATGCAAACTTATTCTCTTATTTTAAAAATGGGAAACACACTTACTTGCCCATCTTCGCTTCTGCAACCACTTAATTTATCGTCTCTAAGGAAAACAACCGTACATAAAATTACTGTTTGATCAACCATGTGTGTTGATGATTGACATATTTCGCAGATTCAACAAAGCTTTTGTTACTGAATTATATACTTTGTACGAGTTCTGGTAACAATTTTTTTGATCGAGCATTATTTTTTTTGCAATACAGAAACACGTACATTTCTGTATGTGTGTCACTTAAGTCGAAATGAAATTACACTGTAAATCGTTTGCTCATTTATACCCAAATGTACATGGCAGTAGAACATCTACAAATGTTTAAGCCAATATAGAGACGGTAGGATTAAAGGACCTCGACGCGCACTGTGCGGCTCGTGTTACCTTTCTTTGCGCGCAGCGGGAGCCACTTGCACGCCTATCTCGAGTTTCGTAAAGACTAAGATAACAAACAGTAGGTATCACTACCTACAGTCTTCCTCTCAATAATCTTTTTTCCTAAATGGTACTTTGACCCTGATTGGACGTGTTTCTCGACTCTTCGAGATAGACTTACCACGAGATTTCTGGTCTTTTGATTAAAAGTTTAAAAGGGAGCTGTGCCGGATATTGATAGAGAGTTTTGCTGAAAGGCATATTGTGTTGTGTGCAAGTGAGTCGTGGCGAAAGTGACGGGTTGTGAATGGTACTCAAGTGTATTCAGCGGTATTGTTTGCTGCGAGGAGTAATGAGGCGAGAGTGTTCCGGGACTTCAAGAGTACAGTCGAGTGTTCCAAGCTAGGACATTGGGTCCACCGTTTATGAGTGCTCAGAGATACATTTCATGTACAGAGAACTTGCATAGATGACTGCGACTTTGTTATTATTAATTTTGTAACCTTTATGTTTACAACAATTATTTATTTGGTTGCTTCCAACTTAAAGCATACTTTTACTTTCACAGATACATTTATTTAATAGTGATTGAACATTAGTAACGTTGAGGCATTTTGGTGTAGACAATGTAAATTAATTAGGTTTGATTTACTTATTTTGTATTATTCAATAAAATAGATCCATCCCCTATCATACCTTGCCCAACTTTTAACAATACATTTATTTTTAAGTATAGAGAATTCTGACAGTGTGCGGATTCGAACCCACGATATTTACTTACGAGCCCACGAGCTCAACAAGTATACCACATGTGACTGATGACTGTTTAAGATCACGACTTGGGGGATACATTCAAATATAGACTACATGAAAATCATAATTTGTGGTTTTTAACTTAAACTGGTGATATTTTGGCACACTGTTTAGGCCAACCAACTTTAAAGGGAAGGGGGCGTTATTCCTCTTTATCCCTGCGCTTGTTTACGCTGAATTGTACAAGTAGTACGTTATAGTAATTGTGCGACGATCAAGCGTATTATATCAAGTCAACTGGCATCTTGAAAGCCTATAATTAAAGTTATTTTATACGGCATAAATTCAGTGGCGGCTCGTGAGTTGTTGTCAGGTAGGGCTGCAGCTGCCAAGAGCTGTACAGGGTTGTGCGCTGGTTGACTCTATAGCCACTGACACGCTGATGTGCAGGTGACCCTTACTACTGAGTGGTCACAAAAGATCCAGCAGCTGGCAAATCTTTCATGGTCGTTGGTCTATGGCTTGTTCTTCAAGAGTGCACAGTTCCGACTATCTGCAGCCCCAACTGGCAACAACCTACGAGCTGCCACTGATTAAATTAAACATGTAAATATAATCAAACTTTGCTAACGAGTCGACCGTTCTGACTTAATGAAATAATTAAAATTTTGGCTATACCAAAATTGTTGCATACTTTAAATTTAATAATGAACCATTTAGGTCTAAGTTTGGTAAGGTTAGGTTAGGTTTAACTTAGGTTAGGTGAGTTTTATATTATGTTAGGTTATATTAGGTTTAAGTTAGTTTATCTTCTTTGTTATGTTCACTGTCTAAGGCATTTACAATTGAATATATCTGTACCTCAGAGGCATAAGACACTATGTTACAAAAACACTTGTTCCCAGGAGAGCAGTTTAAAGATTTTTAACAATAGATTTTCTCATTTACTTAGCTGTTTGATAACCAAAATGTGTGATTATTTGACACGTCATTGGTGTAAGTCTTAACTATTTGATACATAAAAAATAATTGCTAAAGCAAGTTTCATATTATTATTTTAACTAACAATGGACATGTTTAGTTTTCTTTGACAGTCATTCAATCTGCAATGGATTACGTTCAAGAAACTGAATCCGGTCATGCACTCCCATTGCACAGTTCTTTCAAAGATCATATCAATGCCCGGTATGGACCCAGTATGCACATTTCTCTGAGAATTTGTTTAGTTTTCTTTGACAGTCATTCAATTTGCAATGGAGTACGTCCAAGAAACTGAATCCAGTAATGGACATGGTGTTGTATGCTTCAACAACATGTGTAACCTACTAAGTAATGGGACATGTATTTGAACAACTTAAAAAACTCAAAATGTTCGTAAAAAATACACAAAAGTTTATCTAGTGCTTATGAATGATGTAGTAAGGTACCGGCATCACAAAATAAAATGAATGGAAACATAAACATCATAGTCAATATCAACAGTAACAGCATAAAAAGTACTAGTAAAAATCCGTACCACATGCAAAGGATCATTCTCACAGTCTTATAGGCCACATTCCATCATTAAAGTTGGCAGGACAGTCACTATTGGAATGGTCACGTTTCAAATTTGTATAAAATTCATGACAAATGGAGGGTACATATGACAGAAGTGCTACTATGTCTGAGCCGTGTTTACAGGCACACACACTCAATTTGTGCCCCATTAAGTATGGGCACACACTAATTGTTTGACAAGAAGCACCAGAACGGGCGCAAATAACCATGAATTTCTCATACCTCGTCTGGGGCGTCATCATTCATCTTAAAGGAATCACATGCAACACTCTTATAAGAAAACATTAATTCATAAGCATTTATGACAACAAAGAAAACGAGAACGTGCGTTTCAGCACTGCTCAAGTCATCATACTTTAGTTTGGAGATAGGTTTTGGTGACTCACAAACAGGGTCCAGAACTGTTGGCCCAACATTGCTCCGTCTCGTGTTTCTATTTAGTTCAACATGTTTAAATGCACTGTGAAAATTAATTCTTACAAATAAAGTTCCAATGTTTTCGTGCTGGACCTGCAATTGCACAGCTTGCGAAAAAAGAACGGGTTGTTGGTCACCATCCACTTTTCTTGTCACAAAAGGTGATTTTGGAATTGAGTGCATAGATTTAAAATTCTTAGAGTCTTCGAGTTCCATGTTATGTACAAAACATTTGCCAGAACACTGCCATACTAACTGCTGCCAGTCCCATTGCGTTAAAATGTACATGTTATTCATTCTTTTCCTTTTCCTTTCAGGAAGGGCATGAACCGTATCGGCCTCCATGTGAGAGTGATCCTTAAGCAGAAATTTCTACTTTATGCACTTAACTTGAGATTACTTCTGCAATATGACCAAAAAACTCATAACAATACTTAAACTTTTGATTTGTCCATAACAATTATCTTCCCACAGTGTTATTTCTTCCACGTCAGAATTTGGAATCACATTGTCAGCCCATTTCGTTACGGCTGATGCTATTTCATTTCCACCTATACCTCATTTCGATTCATCCCACATGATGCAATGAACAGTTGCATCAGAAGAGTGATACATTATGAAATTTAATGTCCATATTTTACGTTTACAAAAGCTAACAGTATTTGTTATCAAAGGTGTAGGTAAACACTTTTGAAGATCAGCTGTTATAACTTAATGTTTAGGATTAACATTCGAGAAGGTTGTGTCTGCACGCTTAATTTAGTATCGAGATTTAGACTCTAAAGATGCAAGTCATGATCAGCTAGTACTTAAAAATAATGTACAGGTTTCTAAGAGATTCCTTTAAATCCAAAGGTAAGGCAACACTTGCCACAACCTGGCATTTTATTATGTACTTTCAGATATAAAACATGTACTAGTCAACTAAAATATAAAACACTATATCCAGCTTGTGACAAGGACAAAACATTATTGCAGAGGAATACAAATACATGCACACATAGTGCTGTATGCCTCTGGAAGACATGTAACATAGTGTGCATTTAAAGAGTCCTATATATGTAACAATGGGGATCTGTACTTAGTGTTGTATGCTACTAGAAAGAACATAAAATTCTGGTTACGTTAATGGTAGAATGTGCATTTTGACCGAAAGTGGACATAGTGTCTTATGCCTCTGAGGTAGAGATATGATCTACATAAATAATGATTATTTTCTACACTTGTAAACAAATTTTTTTCCCGCCGAAAACAAATTTTCAGAAACTTCGTTACTGATCGGACTGCACATTTGTACTATAAATCTATACGCTGATGTGAATGGTTTCATGCAAATACCACATCGTGCCAAAGATAAAATTTGAAAGAAAGTACAAACTTTTTACCAGCTTGTCATGTCCGTCAGATTTTAGTTAATCAGTTACACTTTTATGTTTTAAAATAATGTTAATACTTTTGCTGGGTGCATAAGAAGTTATAAGAAACACAACTGTAGGTTTTTAAAATTCTATGTGGGCAACAAACGAAAACTCATGTTAATTTTACGTATTGGTAGTATTTTTACGCAAAATTTTTATGTAAATGCAAAAGTATATTGCTATTTCAAAACTGGACAGTGAATCGTGAATTTTAAAAATATCAGCGTATTAATACATAGACGGCAATAAAAAATTACTCGTAATATTACTAAATGTCAGTGTATTTGTTGATGTAGGACTACGTTAAAAAGTGTAATTTGACAACTGTCTAGTTAGTTTATGTATACATTCGTTTTTATAGTTTAATATTTGCACGTATTTTTGGATTTGAAGGAGCATTTGTGTAAAATTTCTCCTATTGTAACTTTTTTTCGCAGTAACAGTTACCAAAATCTAAAATTATCATTTATGTATGTGTTTGAATTTACATTTTTTTTACCAGCCATGAAGTTATCAATGTATTAACATAGTTAAGTATATCTTAATATACGTGTAGCCGATGACATGTAACGATCGGGCAGACATTATTCAATGTGCTTTTTATAAACAAATTCGTGGGATATAAGCAGTTTGTAATTGTTGAATCTAAAGCGGAATAACACGATTCTTTGTTGTTAAGGCACTGTTACAGACCCGAAATTCGCGCGAATTCCTTCGAGTAAAAGTGGGATTTTAAGCTTAGTTGTATAATACTTTATTGGTTTACTTTTTGTTTACCTAATATTTTAGAACTCTGAAACAATACTGGGCCTAACACTATAACCTGTGCAAGCGTGATATGTTGCCAGACATACAACACGCCACTCACAGGGTCAGTAGTATCAACAAACAAGTAGTCTGTAACAGATGCACACATGGTAGTAGGTTCGAGCCGGTTGGTCGCTGACGCTACAAAAATTACTGGATTCAAGCTATCATGAAAGCAACTAACGAATCTGGGGTAAAACGGAACATTTTAAAATGTTTATTTATTATTAAGGACAAAACTGATTGGTTACATTGGCAAATCAAATTCCAGTAGCATATTACTATTTTCAAATAAACTAAAGTGTTTATGTGACCGCACTGTTAAAAATTTCCGTAAATTTACGGACAATCTTACGGAAACGTCTGTTTAATTAACGGAAACATTATTCTGTAACACAGCTATACATAATTATGTTTCATTAATTAAACATTTGTCAAACTGCGAGAAGAAACTAAATAAATAACCGAACGCATTATTGCGCCTGCATCCTAAAGAAGTCACATAAATATGCGAGTTTCCATAAGTGGAGCTAGTTGCCTTCCGTAAATTAACGGACACTTTTAGGGAATTTTTTACCAGCACTTCTCCGTAAAACAACGAAAATAAATTTTAACAGTGCCACCTAATGTTAGTGACAGTTTTTAGCAACTGTTATTTAGTACTTCTTAGTAACATACTAAAAATTCCACTGGCATTCGGTACCACTTGAAATACTCTCATGTACACCGTTATAAATTTTAACGGAAATATACCGTTAATAAACGGAAATAGTGTCCGTAAAAGTAAAATACGGAAATGTCTATTAGTAAATATACACTACGGAATCATACGTAATATGTTCATAAGTCTGCTGCTGACACTTACACGGAAAAAATCGAAAATGTATGGGTTAGAGAGCTGTAAATATCACGGATAGATTTTAATAACACCACCGGTAAACCGGCAAATCTGTATAAATGCAATTGTAGCATTACAGACCTAAGTATGGCTCAGTTCCGTGTGATGAAACTGGTTTACGGAAACTTCTGTTGGCTACGGAAATAAGTTTCCGTGAATTCACGGAGGTATCTGGAGAAATTTTTACCGGAAATTCCGTAAATCGACGGAGAATATTTTTTACAGTGCGTTCTAGTACAATTTTTTGCTTCGACTGATCACATTCATCAGATGTCTTTGAATGTCTTTAAGTAATGATTAACCAGCTGTTATATTTCGTGGTTTAAAACATCTACGTTAATTCATATACAATTTGTTTTCTTTTGTTTGAAACTGTATGAAAATATTTATTATGTCGGAATGAGTGCACAATATTAAAAATGATTCCCAGACTGCATATACGTAGAGTTTGTCATTACAAAACGCAAAAAATATAAACCAAAACATCTCTGATTCACAACTAGAATAAGTAACATTATTTAAGTTTACAAGTTCGCTAGAATAAGGCTTAGAATATACTGCCTGATATCTTCAAGTTTTGTTTTTAGTCTTTCCTAAAACGGGGCCAGATTTAAGCTCCCAAAAGGTCACAAAAAGCTATCCCAGAACAACTACGTATTATTCTGGGTCTTAAACTCTGTGTCATTTAGTCTAGCGCCTGTGACGTCATCATTGTGTCATCCTGCCATGCATATAACATCGTATTTGCCTCAATACTTGTACTGCCGTAATTATGGTAGGTGAAATTTCAATTCTCTGTGTTTGTTAGTTTTATTATCCGTTGTGGAAAATTAAATTTTTCATAATATATTGATGTAGCTGATGTGTTTGCATATAATTTTTCATGTTTTATTTTTGGAAATGTATGTGTTGGCTACGTCCTAACTCGGGTTGTTTTTCCTTCCGTTATTATTTTTATTAAAGTCTCGCTCTTGGATTTCTGTTTCGTCATAGAAATTCAATGGCATATCCGAACATGTTCCGCTAATTCGTTCACATTTATTGCAAGTATTGTTAAAAAGCATTGCTTATTATTAGAGGTGAATAAATTTCGCAAAAATAGCGTAGATGTCTCAGGCTTATTCACGCACTGGACACAATCGATTATTCACTATCTTCTAACCGTAGGGGAGCGTTGTGGCCTAATAATCAGAGCATTCGCCTCCCACCAAGGCGATCTGGTCTCAATTCCCAGCGGGGTCGGTTCCCGGATTTTCGCATGTGGGAATCGTGGCTGTGTGCATTTGTGCACTCATCTTATATTTGACTGTGCCACTCAGAAAGAAGTCAACGGTGACATCACACGCATGTGGTTTGGTGGCAGAATTTCAAGGCACAGAGTTGAAATATCCAATCTACTGGCCACAAAGAAGAACTTCAGGTGTGCGTGTAATAATGAATCAAAGTTGTGCAAACATGTTGTCCCTATACAAGGCATTTGTTGAGAAATTATTCTCAACTGGGTTAAAGACATTTGTTGAGATGTTATTCTCAACCATATTAAAGACATTCGCAATCGTTTGACACTGCTAAAACATTGCATTTTTATTGTCACGAGTGTTTCTTGCGAAATTGTTGACATTTTATCTATGAGCCGTGTCAATCAATTCTGTCATGTCGGACCCTGCGGGAGAGAGAATGACAGAGGGTGAGGGGAGGGGGGATCATCGAAGGAGTGCAGTGTTGGAATTAAAGAGCTGATATATACAAAACTTATTTTTCCAAAGTAATTATAACAACTTGCCGTTATTATTACTGTTATCCCTGGTTTGCGTACACCATTGGAAGATTTTGAAGATAACAATATTCTGAGCTATGGAATGTAAATGGTAAAATTGTACAGGAAACTGTAAATGAAAACAATTGGCGACGATTAGACGTATTTATTTGCAGCGAAAATGTATGAAGTGGTTGAAAATTTAAATTTGTATAGACTTTAAAAAATGCTCACTTTATCTCGAACTCTGTATATAAAAATATAAACGTATAAAATTATAATGTAAAATATGTGGAAAATTATACGTGTTATCTATATTGCAGTAGTTGACTCAGTCGATATAGTCTCTGTGCTCTAACACTGATCATGCGAGAAAAGTATTACGTCAATGTATTTACATGTGTGTGTACTTTTAATATGAGTAAAACGGTCCATTCCTTATAAGCGTTTCATTTAGTTTAAGGATGCTGGTATTACACGCGAAAAAAGGATTTATCAATAAAAATATTCAGGATTGAGTACTATACTTTTTTCTACCAGTTATTAAATTTTCTAAGTAAACTATCACAATTTTGTTTTCCCGGAGAGCTAGAAAGTAGGGTACCAGAAAACAATGTAGGGGCCTACGGTGAAGTTTACCCTCTCGTCTTTCCGTGTAAGTATTTATGGAGCTTCTTAAGTTTCCCTGTGGAGTAAAATGGAGAAAAAAGCTGCTCCACTACTTAAAAGGTTAAGAAAAGTCACCGTTCATATCTCGTAGTATGACAGCGTTGAGTGATATTCCATTCAATTCTCTGAATTTTACACAGCGAATACAGAAAGAAAAATAGTGAAGGTAAGGGAGACTGTCGACATTGACAATTAATCTGGTATAGGAATGGGAAGAGAAAATAATACACACTATAAAAATATTTGTGAATTTACCCAACCGATGTGTAGATGCGTTAAAAAAGTAGATATTGTAAGATTATTTCCCATTCTTCAATACAGCCTTCTTATACAATGTCAGGAAACAGTCAAATATGCACTGATGTTACCAAATTTTTTACAGTAACAGTGCTCAATATTGGCTATATTTACAAGCAGAAATATCGTAAGTTTCCCAAGCTGTGTATGGGTTAAGAACTTGTTTTCTTAATAAAGTACATTAAGTTTATGTGATTAAACAATTTATTTTATGCCGATGGTAAATTAATTTTTCTTTCAGATATAGAAGACACCGTTGTCGCCGCCCACGGTTCGATTCCTGGCGGGGTCTGACCCTGAAATTTTTGCAGGTGGGATACGTGGTAGATATTGCCAAAGGTCAGCAGGTTTTCTCAGGGTACTCTGCTATCATCGTAGAGCCTCATCTCATTTCATGTCATCTATCCGGGGTCAGCTTCCAAACATAAGTTGGCACTCGGTTTGTTATTCCCTGCCCTAGGGTAACCCCTCTCTCCATACAATTATTGTTATTATTACCATTCACTTACAATTACATATTATTAGATTCACTTGCACGTAAAAAATACTTTTTACAACGTTTCTTCACCTTGCCAGTTCAAGGGGGTTATGGAATTCACGAAAAATTACCACAGATGTGCATAGAACCAAAGAATAGGTGAATCTACAGAAGTCGCGCACGCAGGTTGGTTATTGCATGCATGACGCCGTAGGTATGGACATTATGACTCGTTGCCTACTGTGTAATAGAGCAAATCCCATATTGGCCCAAACATAGGCTGGCGTGTTCGTCTGCAATCAAAACAAATTTGGGATTTTTGGACATTCGCCTTTCAGGGTTACCGACGTATAGACCTATCTTTATGTAAAAACGTTTAATATACACGTCTACTACTTGTGTAAAAATGTATTTGGCTAAAGCGTGAATAAATGTTTAGCTTTGGTAAAAGTACGAACGTAAATTCGCCCATATTATATGTAAATGTAGTCTGCTGGCCTGAAGGTGGTGCGTTTGCAATGTGTTACTTGCTATGTTAAAAGAGGGAGTATGCTAATTGCGTGTTTAAGCACATTAAGTTGGTGTCATAAAGTACGGTTTTAAAATTTTTAAACATTATAGCAGTAACTATAAGCAGGACTAACTATGTATAGTAAGCATTTAAAATATGGAGAGCAATGGGAAGTTTCCTTCTGCTGTTTGTGTGGGTGGCAGCACTGATATGAATGGGCTATGCAGAGTGTAGCAGCCAACAATTCTATATATAATAATATGTTATGCTTGAGTGAGTAAGCAACAATAAATGTGAAGTTAGGCTTTAAATAGAGGTGTGTGGTTGTTAATGTGTGTAAAGTAGTTCGAATATTTTTAAATTGGTACGTCAAATTGTGTTTACCTACTTTACGTTAATGTATTTATATTGTTTTGTATAATTGCAGAGTGTCAGTTCGCAGTGAGGCTAACAGGTGATGTGATTTTAAACTGGATTCACAACATGCGTGAGTACGCACGTGCAAAAGTAAGAAAACTATGTTCATGGAAACATTCACAACCACACGTGCGTACGTGACTTAGCAGCAAGTCAATTTCCTGATGCCACTACGTACGTGTCTGGGAGTTTAAAAGCGTCCACAACCTATTCAACGGCATCGTAAAACCAATCCTAATGCCGGACAGCAAACATGATGTTGTGCATTCACCTTTATGGTTCATGCAGGATAGGAGTCCTTAAACCTTAGTGTAAAACGGAGGTTTACGTGGTCTGTTTCATATCAGAATAATGGTGTAACATTCAAGACCGGGAAAATGTATTACGTCTAAACACTAATTCAGACACAAATCAAGAAAAGCTACCACAGTAACAAATTTAGACCATTGCCATTGGCAAGTGAAAATCGTTTAACAAATTAGCTGGTGTTTTAATGACAATATGGAGAAGTAATAAATTATTAGCTTTCTACATCAACATCCCAGATTATAGACTTTTGTATATTCCTGATAATATGAGCTTGCAAATAATTTCTGATAATATTTCAAGTAACTGTAAATCAGAAAATGCTTCTGTAGACGATGTTAATGCGACATTCCTAAGGAAATGTTAACATGTTGTGATTGTAATCCAGTTTTTCAACGAAGAACAATGTGAGATACCGTATTATAAAACGCGTAAGTTCTGTTGAATAAGTGTAATTGAAATGATATAAATACTACAAAATAAACCACCAGAATACAGAGAAAAACATGAGATGGCAACTACCGTTACAAAGATAATTTATATAAAGTGTTTACGAATATCTGGCATTAACTTAAATGGTAGTAACGTGCAGGAAAGAGGAAGTAAATAAAGTACGTTTCAAACCTTTCGAAATAAATATAGTAAGACTTTTCTGAATGCAGAAAAGGAGGTAAATTCTTTGCTTTTGGAAAATCGCAGAAGTGGATAACTCCCAAGACATACATAGACAGTATTCGGTTGAGGTCAACATATGTATAACTATGCTAATACCTGTACTGCGTAACATATTTCACGAAGACCTCACTCATCAACTTGAATCACACAGAGGTACCTAAAACGTAACCAGACAGTATCGTAATAGGGTGCGATAGACCTGTGAAGAATGAACGGATGGGAGCAAGCACACACACAGAGAAATATAATCTTAAGAAGACAGACATTAAAAATTCAACATCAAAGATAAAAAAAATATTTCAATGAAAACGTTACGGGAAAAGGTAAAATAAACTAATGTAATTAAGAGCAAACATTATTTTTAGAGATGAAGGTTTATCGCGGAAAAACTTGACTATTTGCTAGGTTTCAACATACGTTCAACTTATCAAAAGATTACTGGCTTATCCTTGTACGTTGAGCTACTGCCCTATTTGATTGAGCCAGTAAGAATGCCGCTAGTTTAATATTTAATGCATGTTATTGGTCTGCTGACAGCTACGTTGTGTCAGTGTTTTCAAGGCTATGTTGACACAAAACATTTTCGCGATATACCATCATCTCTAATTATTTTATGTTATTAGCTTTAAACACGCGGTATGTTACTAACATTTCCAAGAGTTAAATATGTTTTTTTATTTTGTGTTGTTTTACTTCTGCGTACTCCGTATTTATGTTCTTTCAAGGGAAACCGTTTATCTAATCGTAATTACTTACTTGTTTGTCTCTATTTTTGTGCTTAGAATATTGTTTATGTGTAGTGGCGAACTTACAAAACAAACAGTAGTTTGTGATAAAAGGGCGAACATGCCACATTCAGATCTATAAAACTTATTCTCAGAAAGTGTATTATTGCTCGCATTTATTTTCATGTTTAAGAAAACAACTGATCGATATGTGCAGTTAGTAATAGAACAACAAATAAATAGTATTAAAAACCCATCTAAAGTTTAGTGACAAATGGACTTTGAAAAATTTCTCCTGATGAACTGTAAAGAGACGAATTCGCAATTACACAGAACTCCGACGAAATGTTTATCATTGTCACTGAATTCAAGCTGCACGATATTTCTTAAGCCAGTATTACCTTCTCCAAACCTTCCCAGTATTGAGTGTGTCCCAGAACAGTTCACGTGCTTAAAAATGACAAGCAGCATGATAAAATCACTGTGCCTAATGTTCACAACAGACTTCATTTGAACCACAAGGTAGCCATATGCAAGGCTCGCAGATAGGCACTCAGAGCTCGAACGATAGAACTGTATTGGATTACTGCTCAGCACGTATGAGTGGTATCTGCTTCAGTGGCGTAGTCGGGATTCGTTGAAGAGGGAAGGGATAAACCGATAATAATATGGTGAATACCGACCACCCCTTTAAAGCGTGGGGTCCGGGGCTAACATAATAACAAATAACATGATTTTTACAATTTTTTATAATAACTATTTTTTTTGGGGGGGGGGAGTAGTTAGAATCACCAATTCCGTGTAATTGTTTAATACTATACGGAATATTATTTAATTTTTTATATTCAGTAGGTAGTAATGTCTCATTGTATTTATTCGTTATTATTTTCAATAAAATATAAAAATACAAAGTACGTATAAACGAAGTCAGGTTTTTTTCTGTAAAGTTTACCTTCTTTATTATTATGAAACTGGGCGTAGGTTTGGTGTTGAGTACTGTCGCTATTTACGTTTATTAGTAGAATTAATGTGAAGCCAGTGATTCTGACCAATGATCAGTTGGTACCAAGGCCACAGATAACCAGCAATCTAGGCAGTGCTTGCAACTACACACATTATCGCTCGGAGGTGGGGGATAATATTTTGTAGACTCGGTTGACTCATTTTCTTTATTTTTACAGTCATATTGATTACCCTTTGTTTATACTACCACTGACAGCAAAAAGCGACTTACAGTAGTAATCTGTTTCTGTTCGCCGTCTCGACCATGTATCACGAATTTGGATGTGATTCAAAGAGCAAACTAGAAGTATTTATTTCCTCAATTATTTTACTATTCATCTAGGAATTGCGGCGGTGAAGCGGTCACATTGCCCGCTTCCCACAAAGTCAGTCCAGGTTTAATTCCAAGCCAGATAACTAAGGAATTTCAGTAATAGGAATCGTGGTGAACGATTTAGTTGGTCGGTAGGTTTTCTCGGAGAGCTCCCATTTTCTACGCCCTTCGATTCTGGCGCTGATCCATATCCACATCATTAACCATCATTGGTTCTTAATTATATTGCTTACGAGCCGCCAAATCTCTTCATTTCCCGCCACGGCGATCCATATCTAGGTTCGATTCCCAGCTAGCGAACCCCAATTTTTCGCATGTGGGAATCATGCCGAGCGATGACACTGGTCGGCGGATTTTCTCGAAGATCTCCGATTTCTCCTTTTCTTACATTCCGGTACTGCTCTAAAGTCACATAATTCATTCTCATCGGTTCTGAAACATTACCTGTTAAGCTACCAACATTTTCCCTATCTACTACGTAAATGTCTTACCAGATTAAAAATCAAGTATAACATTTGGTATGCGACTGACGAGGTTTTGAATGGCCACTCAAAGGAATTATTATTAATGTCACTGAAAAAAGTAATTGCATTCTGCGAGACAGTTCAATAAGTAGGTCTACAATTTCTTAGCACACATCATTTCAATAAACTGTCATGTTTCGACCTTTTTGCAGCACGAACTCAACCCATCTTCTTCCTCACAGACTTGTTTGCCAGAACGTATTTTCCGCGGAGAAACTTCGCACGTACCACGTACCGAGCGGGCGCAGGGCACGTGTGTTGAGTGCTGCAGTACATATGGCAACCCTGTGCGGGCTGACTCGTCTCCATCCGACTCCACATGAGTGCCTGCCACACGGCTTCCCAGGCACGCCTGCCACAATGACCTCGACAATTTTTTCTTCGACTCACAGTTTACACAGTGTTAAAGCTACATATATACCCTCACGGACTTTTCTGATGCATTTTTCTTGATGAAACGAGCAATTGAAACGAATATTACGTACATTTAATAGCCTGTTAGTTATGATGTGGTTCTTATAACTTTAAAAAATAGGGAAAAAATAGTTCGCCTTCAAAAAAACAAAATGTTACCTGTTTAGCCGGAATCATGTTGTAAATAGCTTGAATTTGCAGTTTATTTCACACTTCTATCTTACTTAGGTTGTGTTTGCTACGAATCCACTTTCGCTCTATCTTTAATGCTAGCGTCTGGAACAGCCTTAAACAATCAGTCAACTTCGGGCCGAATGGACAGCCAGGTTGAGAAATACCAAAGATCATTCTGAATAAAGAAGCTTGAGTAAGAACTAAGGAAAAATTTGGCTTTTCTTTAACCTATCGCCAGACGTTTCTAATATATTAATTGATGGTGATATTTTTGAAGAAGAAAATGATGATGTGATAAAGGATCGTCTGCACTGGTACGAGATAACTTATATCCGTTGAATAATTGTATATTAAAGTGAAGCCATATTTAAAACGACGCTATTGTTTTGAAACAAAATCGTTGTGAGTCCGTTCTATAATGAAAGCAAGTGATATAATTTATTATTTTCATTTTACCTTTTGTCAACTGTGCAACATGCGAAACAAACACTGTAAAATAACAAAAATCTCTGTCACGTTAGTTTCGTCCATAACAAATAAAAAAAAAACATAAATTTTTCTTACATTTACAAGTCGGCGCATGCACTTTGACTAAAATATTCAGATTGACTTTAAGGTTTATCACTTTAACTTTACCTTAAAGGTTTACTTACGGGACTATGTAATCAGCCCTTAATGTTTAATGTCGTTCTAACATTTTTGCTAACTGTCCCTAAATAGTGAATGCATTGACAGAAGAAGAATGACAAAACATAGAAGTGAAACTACAGCACGCAAGGCAAGCTCAGGTCGCACGAGCCAGCCTCCATATGGCTGGAAGACTAATGGGGAATCATGCACGGCTAGCAATATAGACGGTACAAGTGTGCGTGTCCAGATTGTTGTACGACCAGTAACGACCGAGCAATCTTGAATTAAAGACACCGCTATGCTACTTCGCTTCTGCACGTAGGTAATCAGTGTGACGTCCACACATGACAAAAATTGCCCGAAACATACCGATGTCAAACTGGCTAATTGGGTTGACTCTTAGTGACAATATAAACTGAAATTCTTAAGGGCGTTTAAGTGAAGAAATATCATAGATTTGTGTTTGTATGAAATATTGTTAGTTTTGTATAGGTTGCTTGGGAGTACATTTTCCGATTACAAAAAATTTAGCTCAGCCTGTTTTCCTATAGTGACTATAAAAAGTAAAAATTCGCATATTTTTACTTTATGCATTCCCAGAAAACCTGTTAACATAATGGAATTAAGTAACTTACAACGAAACAACATGTTACGCGCTACGCCTTAAGCATATATAAATTCACCACAAATAAGTTGTTTTTTAAAAAAATTTCTAAAAGTAGAAAAATCCAACGGTCAAAAATATTGAAAAAATAAATATCGAATTACTTTTTCTTCACATCAAGCTGTAGCCCGAAACTTGTAACGTATGCAAAACTAGCAAGATTTTATAGATACATAAAAGTATGATTTTTCACCACTTGAGCTATTTTAAGGTGGCCGACTGTGGTGTACAGAGCTTCGGCCAGCACAAGGATATTCTAAAAGTATTCAACGTATGTGAAATATGTCTGCTTAGGAACCGTTTCCTAAGTACGTTTAACACGTGTTTACTCTTTTCAAGTTCTCTATTGTTATATAAAGCTTATTTTTTGCCATTTAATATTACGTCGTTAGATGATAGGGTCACAACCGGATGTCAGCGACAGATCACCGAGGATAAAGACAGCCAACAAGTTCTTTGACTTACGCGTAGAGTGAAGTGCGATGCGCGTGCTGTGTCTTGTTTACCGCAGCCGAACTTCTAGATTTCTAGCGACCAAAAATTGACGGTCATTGTAGCCTGCAATGTATTTATCCACTGTGATTTTTTTGAGTTTGATATATCTGTTGGTTTTAGTGTGGTCGTTAAAACGGAAACATGCAAAATATGACTTTAACAAGCCATTACACGAAAAATATGACAGATAAAAAAATTTCATTAGAGCCAAATTTAGTCACATTTTGTGTCTAAAATAAGAAAAAAATTTCTGTTGCAAATAAAAAATAAAATAATGGCGATGAAAACTGCGGTATGGAAAAGTACGATGTCAAGCAGACGACTGGAATACTTAATCGTCAATAAAATCTGAACTTCTCATCAAAAAATTAGATGAGATTTTTTTGATGAGAAGATATTTTATCAGCGGACGTTTATTTACATAGAACTATGCGGTAGTATGCTTTACTTTTGAGTAAAAAATAAAAAAATTGTTTTTTAGAAAAATAAGGGCTTGAAACAACAAAATCTACAAAAATGGAAAACTATAATTTTTATATTTTTTAATATAATATATAGGCCTATATTAACCGAATTTAAAAAATATTCGCGTTTTGATTTGAAAATATTTAACAGTCCGAAAATCTCTGCCCGAGAGGTTTACGGATATTAAAAAATTTATTTTCAAATGAAAACGCGAGAATTTTCGAAGTTTGGTTATTATAGAGACCTGGATATTTTAATGTTACAATTTATGGAAACGGCAGTTTACCAATGCTGTAGATTTTGTGGTTCGAAGACTTTATTTTTCTAAAAACAGTTTTTAATTTTTGACTCGAAAGTAAAGCATACTACCATATAGTACTATCTAAATAAACGTCTGCTGATCAAATATCTACTCGGCAGAAAAATCTCATCTAGTTTTGATGAGCAGTTCAGATTTTATTGATTCTTCAGTATTTTAGTCGTCCGCGCGACATCGTACCTTTCCACACCCCTTAACGTTCAACACTAGGCACTGGGCGGCGCAGTTATATCACAGCTAGTCTGATCATGAAGACATAACAATACTTTAAAAAAGTGTGCGGGAACTGGGCGACCTTTTGGAAATAGCAACTGTTTTTGTTTACTCCGCGCCAGTTTGTATCACTTGGCGAGGAAATTTCTGTCGTATATCTCGTACATATTTCGCTTAAACGGTTTATTTGTTTTGAATATATTTCCAATGCTAAGATTTTATTCAAAACCAATATCTGACCTGATACAATTTTAAATGACAACACGGAATACAGTAAACTGCAATACGAAAATATTGTCAAACATGTAAAATAACATTTACTAAAACCAATGAGAATTCAAACTGAGCCAACGAACTGCCGTTGCAACGTTATTTTCGAAATTATTTAAACTATACTTTAACTAGGAATTTCATTCTCTTAAGTACACAAGAATTCTCACAAAGCAAAATCTCATCAATTCATGGCACACTCTGTACAATTAGTTATCTAAACTATAGCCTAGATAAATGGTAATTAAGATGTCCTTTATCGTAATGTCGTACGTGTTTAGTATGTTTACGTCGTAAGTCCGATAGCGAACAATAGTTTCATTGCAAAGAAATATTTGTGTCAAGACAATAATTTGTGTTAGCAAAGTTAAAATTGTTGCTGCAATGTTCTGTTTACCAGCTTCTAGTGACTCATTTATTTTCCTTACAGCCAGTAAGTGAGTTGGAGAAACTATAGTGAGTTAATCCAATCAGCTATTTTAATAATGACAGTTAATTGTGAGGTGTAAAGAACCGGTATTTTAAAATGTGAGTTCAGTGTATCGAACGTTTTGTACAATTAATAACTTGTCTTGACCTATAATAATTGACATAAATGACATTGGTATTCTTATACCAAGGGAGATGTTTTGTAAATCCTAGACAGACCCTTTTTCTGTCAATCCAATATAGGAAGGTTCTACAAAATTTCGTATTCACATGTCACCTTCGACACAAATTTAGTGCTTCAGTTGTTTCTGTGTTAATACTGCTATTATCAGGCCTTTAAAACAAATAGTGACCTTATTAATTACAACAATGATGCGAAATTTGGGAGTAAATCAGTTGATTTGAGGTAGAAAGAAGTCATGACAACTTACGGTATGGATGCACATTATTGGAGGTGGTCTATGGAAGTTAGTGGTTGACTATCTACGCACATAAAACTAGATCTATTGTATCGGGCGATGAAATGTTGCTACGAGTGTGTATTATACTAGTGAATGTGGAGTTGACTTTTTTCCGAGCCATTACCAGCGTAGTAGTTTTCTTATATTTTCATTTTAATTGACTGTAAAACACACGCAGTTTTCTCAGTAGCACCTGCTGAATTCAGAATACGGCTGTTCATTTAGTTTAATTTTCTAATTCCACTGTAACGATATTTCAGAATTTTTACAGTAATGACCGAATTGTCTGGACGTATTTAACCAAAACAACGTAAATGAAGGCTATTTTTCGTGTATTATGTATAGCAGGTATAGCTGGTCAGGGCCTAAACATTTAATTTGTAACTTTTCTTCGTAAGTCGCTTTTCTGTTGGCTAATACTGCCTGTACTGAATTTATTGTGGGTTTAAGAGACACAAAGCGATTTGATTTATTTTTCGTGCTAACATGTGAGACGGTGTATACTTGACATCGAATGAAGCTAACGTTCCTGCGTTCCTGTTTACGACGCATTATTTTCCCGTGTGGAAATCAACATGGACATATTTTCGTCTAGCACATAAATATAGTTTATTGGACGCTTACCTGGTATTTGTGTGCGATGGCATGGATTCCCATGACGTAGTTGTGAACAGACGTTGAATATTTACGTTAAATTTAATAACGATGTACCTGCACTATTTAGAGACGTGCTTCAGTGTTCCCAGCTCGAGGCAAATAGAGACAATGTGCTGTTGGTTTGAACTGTGACGTCGGCAGTGAGCGGAAATGGCGATCAGCAAAGGAAGAGAATTCGATAGTGTTCCTGCATAATGTTGTAAATGCTTCGGGGTCGATTCTCGAGTTGTTACGAGATTATTTCGAATTGCCGAATTTCACTTACTAAATTTCGAAACATTTATCTCACTATGGCAGAATGGTATTCTTGAGTTGAAATTCCGAAGTTCGGAATCTTAGTACGAGATCTTCCTCAGTTTCGAACTTCCGGTTACATTCCCGCGGCAGAAATCTGCGAGTGCAAAGAACACACTACTTGTATGACACACTGAACGCACCCTCTGGAGGAAAAAATCGTTTGTTCTGTGGTCGCGCGCAATATTCGCACGCGTATTAAGGGAATTATAAAGAATATATATATATATATATATATATATATATATATATATATATATATATTAACAAGCAACGTGTTTTGTAATGCAATATTATTGCGTACAAATAGTTACAAAGTCTTTATCAAGAGACATTTAATTCCCAAGAAATTTTATTAGAAATTCAGGACACTGCTGCCATCTTGCCGCTATTTTACGAACACAACAACTTTGCCTTTTTTTAACGAGCATGACTGTTTGCAATGATTAAATTTGCTACGTAAGATTGTTTTTGTAATGCAAACTTCTCGTAGGTACTGAAATTTAAGTCACCACAGAGATAACTAAGAGTTGTTTTATTGATTATTTCTTGAGCGGAATTTTCTATAAAAAATTTGGGTTAGTAAAATCACAGTAGGTCTAAATAGTATGGAACTTCGAATAATTACGTTACAACTATTAAAAAATATTTAAATTCGTTGATAAAATTGCGAATGAGTAAAGAATTTGCTACAAAGAAAAAAGATAGGAAAGTGAAGCGCCTCGAAACGTTTTTCAAAAATACTCGGCACAGAGCATTCACCCGAGCGCCATTACCATTACGCTATAGTTTCACTCAAGTGAAGACTTTCATTATACATAATTATAATACGGTTCTATGCATACATGTAAGGTTAAATACATGTTTCATGATAAAATTAATGATTTGTTGCGATCGTGTATTATAAAATGAACAAGCAAAGTTTTAACATAGTTTAAAAATACGCGCGGGCACTCTGCAGTACTTTATTGCTTTATTTCGTCTGTTTGAAAGAGTGAGATTGTAGAAATACGTGGTAAAAGTGTCATGGCTGCCGTCTTCTAGGCGTTGCGGAATCGCATCTCACGACCCCAAGAGCATGTGAGATTTTTCCGCATGGAATAATTTCATTTCGAAGTTATTTTCACTCAACAATAGCAAAATGGAATCCATTACGAAATTCCGAGAAAATTCGCAATGGAATAATCTCTCATAATTTCAATAACTGGCTCCCTGCGGGCTTATTCTGTACGGCCAAAGTAATGTTGCTTCAAGCGCAAACTGCCTTAGCTTCGAGTTTACTACGAAAGTGATTCTGTACGGCCAAGTTGCGGTAGAACTCGTTCACTCGGAAGCAGATATGAAGGAAAATACTGAAGCAAATGTGCGCGGGTATCGGAGGCTGCGCAAAGCCCGGAATTAGTTTAAGTTGTTAAATAAGTGTTATAAATAATTACATTGGCTGAGACGGTGATATTTAACAACTCTGCAGTGTATGCTTTCACGAAAAAAGACCCTTGGTTTGTCAAAAGTTACATTAAAAAGTCCTGTGTATGGGGTGAAATTACTCAGGTGGAATAACCTCATTCTTTGGCTCGGAAACATGGACAATCCCTTCCTACATATACATGTGTTAATTTTACAGCAACGCGTGGAAAGACGACGACTACAAATGACGAGAAGACAAACCTACATTATGTACTACAATACACTAGGATATAGTTTGCCTTTCATGTTGAAGCATAACAAACAAGGTTATTTTGTTAATTAAGACGAGTGCTTGAGAAAAATTCTTGCACTAAAGTAATAAAGGATACCTACATAAAAAGTGGTAGTGTTAGGGTCTGTAGCGTACAAAATGTGGAGAAAAAGTACCAATTTTGTCTGTTCATGTAACCTGACACTAACCTAACCCCACAATAAATGAATTATTGTTTTTAATTAACCTTAAGTATGGTACCAAGCTTAGCATTGCATTCACTGATAATTAGCCTACTAAACAAATTTAAGACAGTGGAAGTAAAATTATTAAATATTTAATCAAACGTAAATATAGTTACTTGGTTTTACTTATTGTGTCCATCTAACTTAACATTACCTTAACCCCACAATAAGGGATTAAAATAACCTTATGTAATTAGATGGGTGTACAACGAACTCAACAGTGGCTTTTTGTGTAGGTTTCGTCGAAGTAACTAACCTAATAATTTGGCATACACAAACTATAGGCCCTAACTAAATTGCTATCCACTACCTTCAAATTGTCAACTTCCAACTTGTCAATAAAGCCTGTGTTGATATAAACACTAACCTATACATTAGTTATATGAAGCGGTTCTTTATTTTAATTACCTAAAAGCCTACAACACTCAAACATAACTACTGGTGTTTAAAAATTTATTCTGTTTTGCCCCGAAAAAAACTAGGTTATGGCATGTTAAACAAGCATACCTTCCCCCCCTCCCGAAAAAATTTGTTGGCAAGTGCCATACAAATTATCTCGGACACCCTAAATATATTAATGATTTAAAAAAAGAAAGTATATCTCTTAAAATTCACGACTGAGGTTGCTTGGACCAAAATTTTTAATACTACAAACGAACATCCACGTAACATTAAATTCACAGACTCGAACGAGATTGTATCCCAATAACACAATAAACGTATGAATAGTTTTTCTACAGTTGTGTAGTGTATTCAGGGAAAAATCAACTCTCCTCTTCATTTTTTAACTATCCATTACTGCCTTGCCGCCACGTGCTTTTTTATTTATATTCGCAGAACCATAGATAAAGCGAACTAAAAGAAAGGTGGCAAACTTACGCATCGCAAATGTTTCTCGATTTCATCGTAAATAGAGTAATTTTCGGACAAAAGGGCAGCCAACCTACGACTACCGTCAAAGCAAAACGATTGAAGGTATCTCATGGAAGCAATATTCTCCGCGGAAGTAAATTATAGCGTCGGAAGCAATCAGTGGCGTACAGAATCGATCGCGAGAAACAAAACGCTATTTCGACAGCCGAAACAAAGCAAATTACTTCATGACGGGACTTTGCTTCGGCCGTACAGAATAGGACTGCTGGTCGGAAAAGCTCCAATCACCGATGTGCCACATGATCTTTTCAACAGACTTTCGTTTGAACCTAGATCCCACCGCCGTTTTGAGAAAGTAGGGGAGTGAGAGATCAACTAAAAATGACAGGATTTTTGCTGGGTTCGGTAGACAGGCTTGGGGAATGATGCCGTTTGTTTAAGATAAGTATTGTTACTGCCATATAATGGCTAGGATGTTAGGTTCTGCAGGTCATATAACATGCTAAAATTAACATTATTTTGAAATAATTTCTGCTAGAACCTTCCTGGTTTTATGCCATGTGTTTGGCTGAAGAAGGTTAAGTTCTATTATGGCCGTAGGCCTATATAATAAGGAAATTGACTATTGAAATTTTGTCTTCATTTTGCCATGACGAAATATTGTCATAATTTGCTAAATATTTCGTAAGCTTCTAAAAATTGAAATGTTAATTTGTCACTAATTTTGGCCATGATGGTTAGTTTTCCTGCTGTCGTAAAGGTATATTTCTAAAATTTAAAGTTGAAAACGGTTTGCCATTTTCATGTAATGGAGGCTACGTTCTCCTAAGGTCAACGCTTGGTGAGCTTCTAAGAGAAAAATTGAATTAATTTATTGATTTAACCTCACTGTATTGTAATTCTTAAGGTTATGTCTTTTTGGAAGTTGCCAATGTAGGCAAAGTAATAGTCGAGTCTGTCAAGTTAAATGTTCATAAGCTGCATTTGTAGCTATTTGAGACGAAGTAAATTATCGTGTGTAATTATTCTATTTTTGTAACTTCAGATTTCTAGTCATGTTTACTTATTGTACCGGATATACTTGAAGTTAACTTGACAGTTTAATGTAATCATATATAAGGTACCTTGACCAAATAAGGTCATGTACGCCAATAAGGCCATACGATTGTTATAAAAAAACCAACAGCGCTGAGTGGAAAGTAATGGCGTGTCCTTGTACGCAGCTGCCATCTAGTGGGAAAACAACAAAACAGAGGCCACCACTTCGTTTAGTAGCAACAAGGAGCGCACTAGTTTAGTTCATGGTATGACGCGAAGTGGCTGATGTAATAATTAGTTGAGTGAATATCGCTTCAATCTATGTAAGTAGTAAAGAAAACTAACAAATTATATATTATTACAGCTCTGACTGTCTACTTTCGTATGCAATATTAATAGTAAACGATTTTTGAAGTCACTTGGATATAGAAGCGAAAAGTCACCACATTGCAAGTGTTCCCATATAGGCCAAGGTGAAAATGGAAGGGTGCAGACCAACAAGGCCACTTGGCCTTATTGGTCTACCCTCTACAAAAAACCGTAATAATATGTGGAGCATGTACAGAAATATTTCTTTATACATTTCAGATGCACGGTAAAAAAAGTTGGTTAAAGAACCAACGGGGAACAGGAAACGTCGTCTTATTAATCGACCAACACAAGTAAGTGACACAGCCGAAAGTGATACAGATAACACTTCCAGTGGACAGGACAACGTATCATTTACTGAAAGTTTGTCAACACCGCAACTGAAGAAGGCACCTACGAACAGAAAGAAAATCCTAAAACTACAGGGGTCAGAGAGTAGGTAAGTCTTTCATTATTCAAAAACAATGAAACACCGGAAAACATACCCAACAAGGAGAAAGAAACAACCAATGTCAAGGGCATAGGAGATCATAATGATATGCCACCAAGGACACGCAATTTGGCAAAACAGACATCACACCACCAGGTTCCCAAGAAACAAGTTATGCAGTACGATTGTGCTACTCCTAGCGCAAGTGGCATGAACACAAGGAAGGAAGACAGTTGGTATTGTTCCATCTGTGAAATTGATGAAGTAGCCGACATGATATTGTGTAACATATGCGTTGTGTATTTTCATGAGAAATGTGTTGGCATTTCAAAGCGAGGCAAGATAGGTAATTGGGTATGCTCTGGGTGCTTGGAATCTGACTAAGTGTGCTGACTTATGATTAATGTGTTCCTTTTTACAATGCTTCACATATGTTGCTGAACAGTTATTAACATGCATGCATTTTAGTGCAGTATGTAAGACTTTAACTCTTGGCCAGATATTTATCCAAGGACAAATTACTCTTTTTTAGAATTAGTTTTTTTTTGTAATCAAGGCTAACTAACAACTGCAACGCTCTTTATGTCCAATTCGAAATGTTTGAAACAAAACAAGTTTATGTATTTACTGGGCTAGTGTTAACACATAAACTTATTGTAATCTACACACATTTGTAGTGGCTGGCCTTACTTGGAACATATGTTCCTAATAAGGCCAATATGTTATATTTTCTACTAACAATTTTTAAGTACACTTAAATTTAGAAATCTTTAAATTATAGTATATATTAATGTTTACAAGACAACATAATATACTTCCGATTTTTTTCACATGTTCAGTAGCAAATTTAAGGAAATGGCAAACAGTCAAACTTTAGCTTGGCTTTATTTGATCCAGGTACCTAATCATATTTCTGTAAGCAAATTTAAAGGTTGTTGTTTATATAGTATTTTTGAATTATTCAGAAAAAACGATAAATAAATTATAATTAATGTAATGTTTGATCTTTCAATTATAGTTTTGGTTTATAACACATACCAGAAAGGTTTACAGAAAAAAAAAGAGTTCATCCTGTTTACACTCGCTATGTTAAACATAAATGAATTGTATGTCCAATTCAACATTAAGCGCAGGAAAAATTAATTATTGTAATATACTGTGTGCTTAAAATCTGAAGAAAGCAGTGGCGTCACTTCTATTGTAAGTTTGTGAGGACTTCAGTTAGCCAGACTGGGAATCTTCCCTATGCGTGGTGTTACTATCATGCCATCTTGTTCGGAAAAGACCTAGATATTCCAAAATAATACAAGGCAAAATTGCAATTCAATGGCGAATCCAGAAAATAAATTTTACCAGGATAAGTTGAAAGTCTACTGCCTCAGAGGTAACGATTTTATTTGTAATTGTTATGTATTGCCTGAAGTACCGTCGGCAACGACAGCTGCAATACATGTTTTAAAAATAAACAGAAATTAATGCAACGTCTTGAAGTATTCGGGTCAGTTTTATACTTATCTAATAAGGAAACATTTTTTATTAAAGTTTAAAAACAGCAAGTTCAAGGTACACACAAATATTTCAGGTCCTATTTTAAATTCGTATTTCCGCAAGATATCGAAAACGGCGTTGAATAAAACCTCGGTGTTTTGAACTATAAGGAATAAAACGGCATTAAAACCATCCGCCAACGTACAAAAAAAAGCGTAACCACCTCCTAATTGCATACAGTTTTTTTTTGTCGTCGTATGACATAGACGTTTGTGTGACGTACGTCCTACTGAATCATACAAGTGGTCACATTGCAAGAGGCGTGGAGCTTACCGTCTATTTAAAAACGCATATAAAGATGCCAGCAGCGACGGGTCAAGGCCTGATGTGCAGGTGATACTTTATATAAACAGTGATAAACATGTCGGCTAAAACACACGTGCAACGAGATAAATAGTGTATAAACGACATTCCCTCAGTTTTTGTCATGTGACCGCAGACATCGTGTGTAAGACGTGTCTAGAACATAAACTTGCTATCCCAATTGAACTAGACGTGTCACTTAAAATTGTTAAAATGTAATAAAAAACTTTATGTAATTATTTAAGTAACCTTAAAGCGTATCTCTCGTAACTAGCAACCACGGATTTGAATGTTCTAAATGTTGTAGAATGTTGTGTAGTTATATTCACGTTTCATATTTAATCGAGTTGTTAAATTTTTCTAATGTCTTGAGTAGTAAGTAAAAGTACGTATTCTGTAATGATGTAGTAAAATTTGATTTCAATTTATACTAAGGCAACTTTGATTACACAGGATTCACTGTCGCACAATATTTCATTCGTTAAACGAATGGCGTAAAAATACTGTAAGAACTTTCCTATAAGATTATACATGTATGATTACGTAATGAAGAACACATAAAAATGTAACACACAAAAATATATTATATTGCTAGAAATCACAAAGAAAAGTTAAAAAATATATATCTGTCCATCAATGTCGTTAATTCTATAGATAAAAACCAAAACATTCCGTTATATGCAATCTTCGGTCAAGTCTAAGGTATTACTTTACAGTTACATAAATGAAAACATTCAGTAATATCAGGGCTAAAATTTTGCCGAAACAGAATTCAGAAATGCACATTCATGAATTTAGCAAGGTGCCATAAGACCATAAGGCACACGATTTAGACAACTTCCAAATTCTTGCTTTTTGGTTTTTAGATCCACATGGTTCCATACGTTCATATGTGTTGTATAATACAACAAAAATACTATATCCGTTTTCTAATGTTACAGCACGTAATCCATATGCCTACAGCATTAATCAATGTGAATGCAGCATAAATCCATGTAAAATATTATGTAACATGTTTTTTTTTCAATATCGATATTATAATGACGTAGTATATTATCTGGAACCCGTGTACTGCAGATCAAACACCACGCGGTATTTAAGAATTGTAATTATACGATACTATTGAAATTTAAGTAAAATATTACAATTGAAATATGTACGATTGCTGCTAATAACAAATTTTTATAGTGTAATTTTTGCTTCGTGTTAATTGTGACTTCATGTGATGTGCAAAATCAAGAGGAAATGGTACAAAAATGTAATTTTAAAATAGTTAATTAAAATTTACAGGCTTTTGGAAGCCAATATAAAAAGACCGAACGTGGAACACTAAAAAATACTTTATACCATAGTTGCGAGCAAACATTTTGGAAGAGTATTGTTCTACTGGTGAACTGCTTCGGACAATAAATGCTCTTAACTTTGAGAACTTTTTCTGGAGGAATACGTTATGCTAAATAACTACGTCATTCAGGAAGTTTATTTGTTTTTTTGTGTTGGGAAAAATCTTGTCTATGTGGCTCTTGTTTTAGTGTTTCTGTATTGAACTAAAAATAGCGTGTTAGTCAATTACCTTTTTTAGGTTTAATTTAAACATCCCGCTTACAAAACGCAACGCAACTAGATTATTTGCCTACTTTCCAAAGCAAAAATCAGGTTTGTGAAATCACCTGCCTGTGTGTCAGTATGCGTGTTGTCTTTGTGTGTCTGTGTGTGCGTATGTCAGGTTGTGTGTCCATGCGTGTATTCCCGTGAAAACTGTTGAACGCATTTACCGAATTTCTTCAAATTTGGTGCACATATAGTGCTTAGTAAAACTGACTCGCATATTACGTATTTTGCTACGCAGAATTCATATGTTTCAAATGGTGGCCATTTAAACGTTTTCGATCACACGAAATATCTTGAGATATAATTTATCATAATTCCGTCAAATTCGGTATACATAGAGCACATAGTTAGGTTACTTTAATTGATATTTTACGTTCATGTCCCGTTCACATTTTCAAAATGGCGGTCGTTTGAATTTGTTAGTTTTTAGTTTGCTAATATGACATACCTAAGGAAATATGTAGCCGAATTTCATCAAACTTAGTACAAAATATACTACTTCGTAAAACGAATTATTCTTTTCAAGTATTTTTTCATACAGTGATCGTATTTTCACAACGGTGACCATTTGCAAAGTTTTTGAATTCATATGAACCTCTTAACAAAATTTCATCGAACTGGATACTAAGATAATACTCATGAAGGTGACTTGGCAATTGTTTTTTGTTTACGACGTGTTCATTGTTTTAAAACGGCACCCATTTGAACGTTTCTGAATACACGAGTTATCTTAACATACATATCAGAATTGCATCAACATTGGTAAACATAGACAGGTGACTTGACTTTTGTGAGATTTGTTCATTCCGTGTTCATAAATTTACAATGGTGACATTTGAAATGTTTTTCAACATGCAGTATAGCTTAAGAACCACGTGTAAGAACTTTGTGACCATCTTATACACGCATAGCACATATGTCTCATATTTTTATGTATACGACGTGTCCGTATCTTAAATGAAAATTGCTGAAAGTAACATTAAAATAAAAATTTCGGGTAATATTTAAAATACAAACATATTTTGCTGTGGATTTTTATATCCGTCAAGCTGTAGTCAGTGATATGTAGTTTTTTTAGTTTCATTGTGTTCTTTGGTTTTTGAAGCTTATAAGAACGAAAACATCTCAATTGTGACTTTGAAATTCTCTCGTGGGAAAAATTGTTGAAATTTTTTATTTTATAAGAGGAAACTGTTTTTTTTTTTTTAATTAACGTCAGCAGAACTAGCACTAATTCATCCAAATATTGTTATTATTTTGACCCACTTGAACGGCCTTAAATGTCAGTTTAGATTCTTACATGAATGTCACGTGTGTCTGCATGCTTGCGAGGAAAATGCAGGAGCGTGGGTGGAGAGATGTGGACAGGTCTCCGGTGGCTGCGAGCCCGTTAGGACGTCATTGTCGACGTGGGCGGCTCAGGGAAAAAAACAAGATCTCCGCCTGAAATGTCAAAGAGACACCTTCGTCTCAATTCACGTCAGAGTGTTCAGTTGTCGCACGCAGTGCTCGATCAATAACAGGTATCCACTGACTGCACTTCCACGAAGAGTTTCGACGCGGCTAGTCGAGGGCGGGCCTCGTCTGCGGGCAGTTCGACGACCTCGAGTAAGTAGCACCGATTCTTCCTTCTCCGTTTACTGTTGGCTGGGCAGTTTTATAAGTTGGCTGCCTGGGTAAACATATTTTGTGCGTTCATGTAAGTCCTAACTTCACTTAGCCTAATACGACATGACCTAACCTTAACCTAACATATTTCAGCAATGCCTAAACTAAACGTAATCTGTCACCTAACACGTCTCAACATATCCCATCGTGGCATTTAGCTCACACGACCTAACTTTAACGAACCTCGCCAAACATTAAAATATCTCAACATAACCTATTTACAATCTTACCTAATGAGAAACGTCTTGTAAACCAACAGAATTTAGGACAACCTAACCTAACTGTAATCTTCGCCTTTTGGACGTACATCCGCAGCCACTCATCCCAGTAAAGTGATAATAACCTTTCAAAAACAAAGCAAGTAAAAAATTATAGAAGTGGTAAATGTATAACCAAGTTGCATTCGCGCTCGAGAGCTCGGAAGCAAAGACGAAGAAGAAAACTGTAGTAAATTTGCGCGGCTGTGGTAGGCCGCGCAAAGTAACGAAATATTTGCTTCACTCGTCTAAATAATTATTTAAACATTGCCTTTCGACAATTCATGTTCGTAGAATGATTTTGCAATACTCAAAACTGTTTAAAACAGGTTTACTTTGTCGAAATTCACTTCCGTAACAAGTTTGTATGTTCTTAGATAACAGAGCTGGAACCATATCCTAAATCAGTAGCTTGTGTTTACAACAAAGGCTAAATGAATGAATAAACCCCACGCACAGCTTCAGTATTAATATTTAGGTTATGTGTTTTATGTAAGGGAGAGTATCAAAACAGTGTATACTTGTGAAAAGTAGGCAAATACAAGACATGTGCAACCCATTTGCAATGAACAGTAAAATATGTTGAAAAACTTTGGAATAAATTAGGAAAATAAATAGAATATTTACCTTTTCTTCAAAAATATTTTTAAAAATAAATATTATTTTATGTGTGACATAAAAACGTTTCATTGAGGTAAACATGTAATCGTATCACTATGAATTATCTCATTTCTGCAGGTGGGTTCGTTTTAATTATGTGTTTGAAAAAAAAGAGCAATAGTGACATCGACGTTTTATTAATATGATGTAATTGTATTACTAAACAAAACTCTATCAGACGTAATGTCTACAAATTGGAAAGTAAGCGTAGCAAACATTAAAAAATATATACTTACATTGCTTCTATGCATCCATTACACATGCAAAATCGTTAGAAACATAAAAAATGCGATTTTACGCCAACTATGCCCCTGATGTTTCAAAACCCGAAGAAATTGACTTGAATTGTTAGGCGTTTAGTAATATTCATATTTATTATTGATTTAAATGGGAATCTATAGGACTACTTTTCCAGAGTCATTACCTGAGATTCTATACGTAGTGACTCGAGTCAATGTCAAAATAGTGTTCTACATGTAGTTCCGAGTTCCAAGGACAAGAACAAGTTCTTTGAAATTTTAGATATATATCAAATTTTCTCCAGTTTTTTTTTTTCGTGGCAATATGGTTCCTAAGTATAGTTGAACAAGGCCACCAATAGACTGGACCTTTGATACTGGCAAACATTATTTTATTTATTTCATACTTTGCCATTTCCAAACTATATTGGACATTGTGTAAGTGTAATATATTGAACGATGCTAACGTACCACACATTCAGTACAATAAACAATCCCGAATTCACTGAACTGTTCAAATTTGCCAAGCCTCATTAGGAATATAAGATTCTCAGCGATAACGAAGTAGTAATGAGGTAAATGTTCAGTATGGTTTTGCGTCACGTCGACAGTGAGATGACTACAGACGAAACAGGGACTCAGACCGAGAGTAAATGGGAACGGAATCTGCCATGGCCTATACTGAAGAGCTACTCCAGCGCCCATGTGGAATGGTTTTGAAAAAAACATTCTGAACACGCAGTCAGTGTTTAACCGACTCGCTACTTCGCTTGGTGCGTTGGGTATATTAGTAGGCTAGTACAAGGAACTGCGTTCTGAATTACAAAGTAGAGTTAGGCATTAGATGGAGTGAGTGAAGAGGTTTCGGTCAGCGCTGAACATCGAGGTCTTTAGCGCAGGTGAGGGGTGATATGATGTGAGTATGGAGAGCAGCGCCGGAGTGAATGGGCGGGGGAAAACGGGAGATCCCAGAGAAAACCCGCCGACCAGCGGCATCGTCCGGCACGATTCCCACATGCGAAAATCCGGTGGCCGACCCCGTCGGGAATCTAACCCTGATCTTCTTGGTGGGAGGCGATTGGTCTGACCCCTCGACTACCGCGCCCCTTGGCATTATACGGAAGCGGGCATCTTGAATTTAACACATTACTATCGTTTGACAATAAATTAAATACTAATTACTAAAAATTATATTTTTAAAATTATTTTTACTTGTGAAAATATTTGTAATTTAATACATAAAACACATATTACATTGACCTTGTTATGTCCTTACATTTTGTGGGCATTCAAAGTCATAGTGTGTAAAAATATGTTTTAGTTAGTTTAAATTAATTAATATATAAATACGTTTTTGTCTAGGACGTAATTTTAGCTGAGGCATTTGTGTGTCACTAATTTGTAACACTCCCTTTCTAATTTCACAGAAATTAAATAATCTTTTGTAAAAGGAAATATTTGATTATTTTCATTGCTAAGATAGTTTGATATTCGGTTTTTCAGTAAGTTTAGTTGGAACGATTTATATGCTGCAAGAAATGTAGTATTTATGGTTTGGTATGGCAGGGCCAAAGACCATCAGGATCCTAATTAGTGTGTCCAAGAGGTTTGAAAAAAAACCTGTTTTTTATTTATATTTTTCGAAACGTCAAATTCAACCTATATAGGCGACTTTAAAAGTACAGACACAGTAAATTGTGTTTGGGCAACGGAAGAAAAAGACCGTTTTTACTTGTAGTAGTTTGGGAGTTCTGAAGACGACGGAGAGATGTGAAACACGAGATGCCAAACAGACCTCAAGACGTCATTGCTGTCGTACTTCATCGAAACGGAAGTGTGTCCATCTCACCTGAACGTCACCTTCAGGTAACGGATCATTCTAAGATTCAGCTTGTGACCGAATTTGGTTTTTGAGCGTTTAATAATAGCTTAGTAACGTACCTTCGATTTACTGCTAATATTCAATGGCCAACTGAAAATTCCAATATTTCACCCACTGAGCTATTGCATTACAAAGTCCCATTTCTTAAGCCTAGCAAAAAAAATTTCCGTTCTACTGCTTATTCAAAACTTTAAATGTAAAAAAAAACGTGTGAGTAAAAACCATCGTATACGAACTAGACTGCTTATAAGAGCCATAAAGGATATTTATAAGAATCTGTAGCGCATGCATGTTTATTTAACTCTCTATCTATACATATATACACATATTAATTTAAGTTAAAAACACATTATATTAATGACACGTGTATCCTTTGTTAAAAGCAGAACCAAAACTAAATAATGTATTCTGCGTGGCCTAGAAAATATTTATTACAATTGAAATATTATTGTTTGGTGCATGTGTACTATCTACTATCATTCGTTATCAGTGTGGTTTTGTGTGTTCCTTGTTGTCTGTATTATTTCAGCGTATTCTGTAACGTGTGAAGCATTGAACGTGATAAGTTTCTGTAATATTGAGTCAATTATTGGCTTCCAACATTTCTCTACTGCCACGTCGTCACATTTATTTTGTATAAAAACATTTATGTTTGTACAATACCTAGTTCGTAACTACACCTCAAGAGCTATCAGGCTAATCCTGTACCAATTATCAATATATTTGTATTTCTAAGTGTATTAAAATATTGCTTAATTAAGGTTCAAACAATCACGATAAAACAATTACAACAGAAAACGAAAAACGAACACTTAACATTTGTTAATGTACAACTGTGTAAATGTCACGCATTTTACTAGCCACATATCTAGTAAGATATATTACCAAGGTTTAGTCCTGGTCGTGGATCCTTATCACTAAGCCTCAATACGATAGGGCTTGAGTTCGAGTCTCAATGCTAACTAACACTTGTGGTTTTAATGGCTCGTCACAATCATCTATGGACAGCCAAACACATATTTAATTGAACTGACCAAAAATTTCACTTGATCAACAAAATATTTTGTTACGGCAGAAAAAAATGATTTCGTCGTATAGACCTACATTAAATAATTTGGTTGCGCCGAAAAGTATTTTGGTTAGCAAATCTAAACCTTTCTACAAAGAGTACTGATGGCTTTTGAGATTTTATTTAATAAGCAAACAAATGTACAGATTGAAGTGCGGAACAAACTTGAATCGACATTGGTCAATTCATTCCTTTTTTTGTAAAAATTTGCTTCTAGTGGCAATAACATGGTAGTCTGTTTTGTATATTTTATTTTTATACTTTCATTTACAGTACTATTTCTTCGTAATTTAAAAGCATTTTTTTAACAGTAACTTATTGTGAAATGTGGAGCTACGCCAAACGCAAGAGGTGCTGAAGTCGTTGTAATTCCCTTTTGAAATTGTCACATGATAACAATGTGCAGATATTTTCCCATGTTCACTAGAACAATATAATGATTTATGATTAATTTTACCAGGGTCAACAATCTAAATAAAGAAGTGTTTCAAATTTTTAAACTGTAAAATGTTGTTTACAACTAAAGGAAACCGAAGAAAACTGCATATAGTCTAATATTATTGAACTTTCCCCAGTCATGAACACACGTTTAAATATCATCAGAGAAATTTTTTTCCTGATTGAAACACATTTCAGTGCATTGACAAAAGCTGAATGATGTAATTTACTAGTTTTGTTTACATGTGTAAAAATACTAACCAAAATAAATTTTGCGAATATTGTTGTTAATATTCGCTTGCGTGGGAAAATAATAATTTCCTAGCTAAGCAATATAAATGTGAACGAAACTAGACCGCAAAGATATTTAACTACGACTTCTAGGTTGGAGAATGCGCGCCGTACCCAATACAATACTTCAAAGCAAATTAAAATAGTTGCATACATTTTATAATGTTCCATTACGGTGCCGTAATAAGTATTTCAAATAATAAGAGTATAGTTCGTTAAATTAAAAAAAATACTTTGAACATTTACTCACAATGAAAAAAAACACTTATTTTCACTTCTTTCTCGTACTTGTAGGTTGTTTTTGAACGTCAGTAAAAAAAAACACCCCTGAACCTTGTTACTTCCAACGAAACTTTTCTTACGGAACGTCGTACACTCTACGTTAGTGTCAAACTAGTTGTAGTTCGCGCTACGTGGAGAGTACCCTCAAAACTAGAAGGCTATACATAGACAGAAATTATCACGCCTACCTTAGCTCAGTTTCTATTTCATAAACGCGGGAAACTAAATTAGGTAATTTTTACTATTTAACACATGCTATTTCTGAGTCATATTTGAGACATTTGATAAAGTGTACCTTAATTATTAAAATAAGAAGAGACAGTTAGCCTAAGTACTAATTCATTTAAAGACGTACACCCCAGTCTAGAAAATTGCAAGATTCCAACTTAATTATGAGAAATTATTTTTAAAATAGTTTTTAATAACACTAAGTTAGACTGGAAATTTATTTACATATTTTTCACTACGATTTTCGCGGTCCGTTCCAAGATATATGTCATGAAGGTACAGCAAAAAAAATTTACAGGTAAGTGTCGAAAAACTTGTTGGCCCATTGTAATATTTTGTTATATCGCTTAACTGAGGTTAACGTTTCGTCGGCAGCTAGGTCTTTAGAGATAAATCTTTTGTTCGGGAAAGTAGGTAAGCCATCGGACAAAGTAAGGAATAAGTAAAGCATTCGTTTTGGGTGAATTTGTAAACTTGCATAAAACAGGAATCAGGACGTTCTGACGGGGAATCGATCCCACGTCCTCTCGAATGCGAGTTTCTACTGCGTCATCTCACTCTGCGTTTTTGTGTGAATTAAGCCTGGAAACTGCATAAGGAACACGACAATGTCTGTTGTGATCGTTCTTAGTACGTCCTCTGAGCTGAACAGAGGCCAGACATTGACCTGCGTTCAGTGACTCTGTAATGATATGGCATAGCAATGAAGTTACAGAAGCATGTCAGTATCTAATGTAAAGTTTAACCTTTCTGTACTTTGACGAGGAATCTTATTCTGCGACTACCAACTGTGCGCTCTCCGTGCTTGAATATGTATTTGTAATTTCAGGCTAACTATGGTCGAAGTTATTTTAGCGATTCGGAAACGCTTAAGACCACGACATAAAAATTTTAACGTAATAAATCTGTACCTTAGAACTAAATCGACGTAAGTCACTTAAGTAAAATTTTAATGGAAAGAGCAATAAACAACCAAACAGTCTTCGTTCGCAATATTGCTACTGAAACAATAATAACATAATTATTGCATGTGCATATATTACTAGTCAGACAGATACGTTTTTACTGGTATTTTATTTTTGCTTGTATTCATAACAGTATAGCATATAGTGGACTTACACTAATTTGGCTCTGAACACATTTTGACATATGTGACTTACATTTAGGTACTCAATGAATAGTATTAATCTATTTTGAAAGTTTGGTTGTAATACAATTCAAAACGTTAAATTTTAGCAGATAAATATTAATTTAATTAATAAGTATTAAGTATTTTAATATCACTTCATTCACTTATTTTAATATTAACACTCAAAGTCAAAAAAATTGAATACAACATTACTCAATGTATTAATTATAATGTGGAAAATTATCTTCCCGTTACCAAACATTAATATTTCTAGGCCCCTAATAATCAACAATATGAACTAAAACTATTTTTATTGGCATTGTCAGCAATGTGAAATGTTCACTTACCATGCATCAGTCTTCCTCTGGGAAGTCTCCAGTTTTTGTATCTCCATGAGGTAGTTCACTGAAATATGACCTGAACTCCTCAGGAATCCACTGTCGGAGCGCCATAAGATCCTTCTACTTTTGTGTTCTGATTTTTTCTTTCTACTCTTGGCTGTGGAAGCTATGCTGGGCGAGATAAAGGTCTGCGTTTTATTCTCCTAAAATCAGTTAATTTGAACTCCCCAATAAAATCAGTCTTGTAATAAAGAATTCTTGGTTCACTTTTTCGCAGCTGCACCCAAACAACTGATGAGACGAGGAAGGCTAGAATGTTTGATTTTGTAAATATTGTTTAAAAAAACAAATTATAATATTATATCTGTGTAGGTTTTCATTCTAAAATTTTGTACTTTGAAAGTCAGCAAAATACACAGCTACAACACTTGTTTTACTTTAATTTAAGAGTGCCAAAAAGAAGATTAAAAATTGAATTGAAATGTTTAATACTAATGCACGACATTGCAAATTAATTTCGCTTATAAAAGAATGATATTTGCAATATAGGCATAAACATACGTTAAGTTCTGTCAGCATTGGAACACTTCTACTGACAGGTGATACATAAATATTTTCATTAGCATCCTGTAGTTCTTGGCCTTCACGTGATACATCAATGTTTTCATTAGAACCCTTCAGCACTAAATTGATAAACAGCCTAACTGGCTTCTACTGAAAGCGTCCATGTTTCGAACAAATTGATAAATATCATACAGAAACAACCACACTGCTAATGAATTATTCACACTTGTGCTTCAAAGGAAAAAAAAAAATAATTATTGCACGTCAATTCCGCTATGCTCAGCCCAAGTGGAGACAAACTGAACTAAACATGGGTTATGTACACCGAATCTATATTGCAAAAACAATAAAGGAACATAATTTATATTTTGTTTTGTTGGACTTACTTCCCCAGCTTAATTTATATCGCGAGCTAAAACCACGTAAGTGGGACTAGCGTAGTTTGACCTGCAAAATTCTTATAACCCTTTTGTAGTAAGTGGACTTACAACATTTTGGCCCCACAACAGGAGCGTACTTTTGAAATTACACTTTTCATTGATTTTTTTTGTTCACATTCAATTATTTGACACTCATGAAATCGACGAAGACGATTTCATTTACATCATAAACCGAAAATCAAAAAATTTGGACTTACGTGGTTTTTGCTCTGAGCTACAGAAATAATGTAGCTATCTGTTTCGCAACAATCAATGTCGCGTTTATTATACTTTCCAAACCACTGCAAAGCAAGTGAGCATTCGGATATGCAAGCTGGACATTGGTAGGTAATATATATTTTTCGCTAAATTTATTTAGTGAATTTTATTTTTCGTATAGAAAATGAAGGTATGGTTACTAAACTGTTAAAAAAGCATAAAATTACATTTAAGGAATCTGCATGTGTAACAAAAAAATAATTTCTTCTAATTACTTCAGTTACAATAATACATTGTACTAATGAATGCCACTTTATTAAAAGTCAATTTCCTCAGAACATTTTGAATATGTATAGTTTATGTAAGTAACGTTAGAGATCAAATACCAACTTCTCGTTGATAAAACTCTTAAATAAAAGGGATGGGTTCGACCTGAAAGTACTGAAATCGGCTGTAGAACACCACGTCTACTTCAACAGGGGTAAACAGTTTTGTTACGTTCTTAGGTGATACAGCGCTGCTTTTAACGGTACTTTTGAACTAACCCCAATTACATAATTCTATGATGGGTAAGTAAAAAAATTGAATTTTTAGTAAATCGAAAAATTAAGTTATAAGACATATAAAGTATAATCGAATATGTCAGTGTACAAATTTGTTTCCTTTCCCTCAACCATTAGTATTACTATCATTTTCCCAACGTATGAAATAACATGTTTGATGTGCTTATATACTTAACTCAATTTTCTCTTTTATCGAGTTATACAACGTTACAAAAACACTACAGAATTAACCATTTCCAAACAACTGTTGTCAGATTTGTGTCACTAAGGCTCGTATTCCCGAACAAGATTTTCACATATAGTTTGCATAGTCTAAGACACCGCCTAAAGCTAAACTTTGTTGAAGGTCTGTAAGGCATTTGTTTCTATAATACAGTTAGACCTTGAATAAAGTAAACCTTGCAATGTTTAGCTATTACACAAATGTTTTTAAGTAGGTTGCACGAAATCCCACAATGCAACAAACTATTTGAATATCGCGAGTGAATAGATCTTGCGTCGTAGTTTGTATGCTTGCTGTTTATTGTTTTATATAGCCTATTTAAAAATTAGGGAATAAGCCAAAAAGAAAATGCCATCGATGACTGCTCTCTAAAGAGAAATTCTACTGGAACTTGTATAAAAAATGTATTTAGAAATAAAGTAGCACACAGTGTTTGGACAAAGCATAAAAATTAAGCTCGGGAATCCATTAATATAAATTAAAACGGCTATGGAAAAGTATGCAAAAAGTGGGTGACATATTAAATACGCTAGAATAATTTCAAACAAATATATCTGTGTTTGACTTATTCGTTGCTAAAGTGCGTTACGTGAACCGCTAAATAAGGCTGTTAGTGTATCAATGTAGCAAAGTCCCCAGTTTACATTGGTCTCAAATATCCACAAACTATTTGAAAGTTTTCTAAACGAATCAGTTTTTTATTAAAAGAACCGTAAATTGTAATTTGGGTCCATGCAAACATTTTGCAACTTAACATAAAATAAGCATTAATGTTAATATTGCACATTATGATTACCTATAGCATTATGACATAACGGTATTGTCAGCCATACATGTGGAGTTACTGGTCAGCATCTCTGAGATTTGCGAGGTTAATCAATATGAATCAGATTCATTATTCATAGAACAGCTTCCTCATTGAAGAGGTTCGCTTATAACAAATTGTCTGTCACTGTAAAATTCTGTGTGATTTTGGTTGCCCTTAATAAAACGCCAATGACAAGGAGCAACTACGGCAAACGTTATTCCAAATATTGCATTTCTGCAACAAACAGCGTAATATTCATTTTCGACACTATAATAGCAAAGTCTACTTCATCCGCCAAAGTCGTATTCATCAGCGACTTCGCGGGAAATTCTCGTGTAAAGTTAACTAAGTTTCGTCTATGAACTGTAAATCTGTTGTCTCACTCAACTTTGCTCGTTGCAAAATCTACCTTGCCACAAAGTATCGTTAATGAATTCCAGCCTGAATGTAGTGGCACGTTGTCCTATCTTATGAGGCCAAACCTATTAGAACAATTGTAGGCCCAACACTTTCCTGCCGAATGTTGTCACCCAAGAAATGGTATTCTAAGCCGATCAAACTTAATAGTCTGCGTTAGGAAGAATGACAAAGGTAAGGATAGTGGGCTTAACGTCTCGTTGACAGCGAGGTCATTTGACGACGACGCATGTATTTGTAGGGATGAAGGATTTAAATTGCAAACGTTTTTAATGCGTCCTTTTCCAATAGCCGTAGCGATAAACGATGCAGCGAAAACGAGATTCAACAAAAGACTCAGCCGGGTGCGTTGTGTTGTTGAAAACACATTTTGCATTTTAGTTCAAAAGTGGCGTGTCTTTCTAAGACTTATAGAATTGGATGTTGATAAGGATGTTTCCGTTGACAAAGCTGCATGTTGTTAGCACAATTTCATTCGACACAATGAAACAATGATCACTGCAAATGAATGTGAAGAAGATGGAGGATCTGAACCTGCACGTGCATTCTGTAATACACAGCGATTGCGAGAACGTTCGTGTAACGCAGCTACAGATGTACGAGACCAGTTCGTGACTTATTTTAATACCGTACGCAATGACTGACGTTTTTAATACTAATCTACGTACGTACGATCGACACATACGTGGTGTTCTGGTTCTTGTAATAAATAATTACATTTTCATTTTCAATGTTGTAATGAGTGACGTGCTCTATTACAAATAAATGTAGTTACATTTTCTTGTACTTACCGTAGTTATTCATTTCCTTTGCAATTTCCTTCCAGGTTTCTGCTTTCTACAAAACATTTTTACAGTCTTCATTGTCACTGTCATACAAATGCGCGTGGTTATGAACCAGCTCTATCAATTTCTCCGTTTCGTCGGCCATTTTCCTACCTGTCCGCAGCGATCTCTGTGAAGAACTACAACGGGATCGCTGCCCGCAGCGATCTCGACTAGTTCGCGGAGTCTGTCCGTCTTCTTTTTAACCACAATAACGCAATCCTATGCAATACAGCACCCGCGGTGGGCAGCGCGGGCAGTCCACGCAGGCAGCCCGCTTTCTGTCTGACTAAGCCCTAATGTTCCTCTCTTGCTGATTATTTAAAACTTTTAATTCGATTTGCCTAGCTTTCAACCACTTTTGTATGCAGATATCCTAATATGACTGACTACTAACTCTAATAAATTGAATTAGTTAGTATCATAACTTGAAATAGTTTTGTGTGAATTTGAACCTACTAAACTGTGGTTTGAAAGTAAAACCCGGGCGACCTCACTCACAGAGCTCGCATTTGTGTATTTCATTTAGCTGTTAATTTTGTGCGATTCGGTTTTCAGGTGCAGTATCAACTGACCTGGCACGTTTGACCCATGTAAATTAGAGATACTGTACTCCGAAATGCTAAAAGTAATAAAGAAAAAAAACTGCAAAAATAACATTGAACATGGGTGGCGATATGTTTCTGAGCTGTACAATGCTCGTCGCAATACAATGTTGTAAAACCAATCAGAGTTGTAGTACAGCGGGAAGCTCTGCGATTGACGGAAGATAACGTTGCTGTCAGAATACGTGTCATTGACGTGCGATTGTTGGCATTTGACAGCAGTTGCTCAAAGCTTCACATTATAAGGTTATGTTTGGTGGCCAGCTGAATATAGGTCATCCAGGTGATTTGCTTTCCCCGAACCCTGAAACATCAGAGAGTATAATTTCCCCGATGTGATAGACGTATCTACAATTTCAGTTGGTTCCTCAGATTTCACTTCAGTAATGAAATGCTACCGGAGTATCGTATTTAGTCCTGACTGCCACACGACTTAGCTCAGAACAACAGAAGAGAGAAGAGAGTGACAGAGGCATGGGAATAATCACAAGAATAGAAATTTCAATGTATATACCTCTGAAAAAAAATTTATTAAACATTTCCGCTTTAAAAAAATAGGACAGAAAACAGCTTGGTTACCGACAATATCTACACAATTATTAAAATGTTATGCAGTAATGCCAACAAAACTAATAATTTTTGGACTCATTTTGATTATTTCCGAAATTCTAAGCATAGTTCCACGAACAAAGCACGTTGTTCACCTTGTAGAACTTATTGATCCTTAACGGAAGTCGCGTTGGCAATTATTGATTTCTTAGTATGACAATCAAAGTTAAATATTTATAACTGCCAGGAAAATATTTCCTTACAGTTATTAATGTCGCAGAGTAAATGCAACTACCGTTACAACTGCGCTATTGGAAAAGAATATGTTCTTTAGAAGGAACAATCTGCCGATATGAGAACAAATCTCTGTTTTAGGAAGTATGTTTACAGCAAAGAAACTTTAGCAAAAAGCGCCAAAACGGTTAGTCACGATGACTAGCAAAAGCGTATTATGGCTCCAGCAACAAATCCCGACTACTGTTTGAATTTTAACAAATTTATAATGCTACAAAAATAATTTTTATAAGTGCTTACGCAGATGTTTGCTCCATAAGATACAGTGCTGCTCCGTAGCCTCCGAGATGCATCACACTAAATGTTGAATCTTAAAAAGATCATATAGTAATGGCGCACAGAACAGAAACTATGAGCAAGTAACATCGATTATATGGTCGGTTCCAGCCCAATATTTCAATATCTCAAGGCCTGTGTACACGAGCTAAGTACGGGAAAGTAAATACGATCTCACGCACGTTGCTTTAGATGAATGTAATTTAAATGGAATGAATATATTTTGGTAAGTTCTTAACGTAGAGGTTTCCAGCGCTGGTGATGGTCATATACCTAGTGATGTTTGGTGAAAATAATTTTGCAAAAACTTGTTTCAATTCTCAGCGATTGGGTATTTTCGTCTTGTGTTTCTTACTTAAAATCACACACGCCTTAACATTTTAAGCCCAATAGAACAGCCAAATGCGTGATGCCTCTGTAAAAAGTCATACTGCAAATAAATCTGAAAGGGTGCTGCAGATGTAGACATAAAACACTACAACAAGTTGGTGCATAATTCTTTTGATCAAACGTCAGTATGGCTCTAGTGTTATGGTGTGAGAATGGAGCGGCGTCGGAATAAAGGTGCGGAAGAAATAAAAATTCCCAGAAAACACACAGACCAATCACATCATCTGATACGATCCCACATGAAAATCTTCAGGTCAACATCACCGGGATAGGAATCCGGACTAACTTGGTGGGACAGGACCGTCTTGGCATCAGCGTCAATAAGGCCCTACGGCCGTGATTGAAACAGCCGTTTGTTTGGAGGTGACGTATTGTTGAGTTTAAACGTTTTTCATATGTTATAAAATTGCTCTAAATGACCATTATTCTGCAAATAAAAACCAGGTTTTCATTGTATGCTACTGGTCCACTTTTCAAGTCTTACTTTTGATTACTTCCAAAAAATTTCCAGTCGGGTCTCAAGAGCTCAACCCTAGAGAGTCAGAGATTTTTGGTGAAATTAATTTTGTACCAACATGTATCAATACCCAATAACTGTACAGCAATGTGTATGTGTAATTAACTTAGCCATCAAGTAAATCTTACTTCTTGCTGTTTGTTGTCACACACAACATATTGAGCAAGTTTTGTGAATATTTAACCACGTGTATGGAAGTACTAAAGTTTTAAATTTTTCAAGACGCAGGATCAAAATTTCCTCAACTGTTGAAGTTTTCCGTTTCCGTTGAAATAACATTTGAATATGATTTTCTCTTGTTATAGTAAAAAATGCAAACGCAATGCAAAAATAGAAGCTAATTATTGCCGTTCCATGTTGTCATTTAATGAGATATCTAAACGGGTGCACGAAAACTACCTTAGTCCTGTTTACTTTTAGTATGTCTCGAACACCAGTAAATAACGTGTACTTTTAGTATTAGTAACCAAAAAGCAAACGAGACAGTTCGATAAATCCCCCGTGTTAAATTTGTTGTGCGGCACAGCCTGACAGGCAGTTATTAATTAAATGCTTATTGAAGGTAATCCGCGCGACTAATGACGTCGAGTTAAGTTGCGTGTGGTTGCTAATACAGCCTAGAGCTGAACTGTGGTTGTCACAGTCTGTCAAGGTGTGCAATTTCCTTCAATATTTGCGTTCGCCCATGTATTCTAGGAGCCAGCCAGCACATGACATTACACTAACACGCGGAATATAAAGTGCATATCTGAAAACTTGAGGCTTTGAAACAGGTGGCTACAAGTGCAGAACGTTATTCGTTAACAGATAAACACAAATTCGAAACTGGTCGTTCCTCAGACAAATAAGGTGTAAGCAGATCTTCAGTCTTATGGCTACAATCGTATAATATCGCTTGAAATTTTTCAACGAAGTAACTTTATATGAAAAACAAATTTCGTGAATGTATTGTTTCTCTTTTATTCCTTTGTTTTCCCGTAATTTTTTAATGTGAAAATTATTTATTTTAAGTATTTACTAAATTCTTTAAACCAGATTATTTCAATAAGAGGGCTCAAATTTCTACGAAGACGCCCTTCACTAGAGTTATGATACAATAAACATTTTATAGTGTCTCCTCTCATTGTGAGTCTTAAGGCGGCCGCCTACCCAACGCTTCAAATGCGTTGCCGCATGTTCGTAAACAGGTTTTTCTACGAACATATTCCACGTGTGCCCATTGTGCCAACGTACGAAAAGAAAAACTCCAGACAAGTTCGGAACCTCATTGTCAAGACGCCACGCTCCATAAAAATACTGTTTCTAAGCTCTCCAACATGGCTAAAATCGGCCACTTCAGACTTCTGTACTTCAAAATGTACTAACAGGATGTATGTGACACTCAAATTGTGACCTGCATTGAACTTAGTTGCATACTTTTCATCAATAAAATTATATGGCCACCGCTTAATGTCCCATAGTAAAAATCATTCGGCGGGAACCTTGCACGCTAGTTCAGAGTTTAGCTCGTTGAGGCGACGCGGCATTTGATGCGCGCTTCAGGGTCGACCTTACTGCCCCGTCGCTTTTGAGCCTCTCACGCGCGGGTAGGCGGTGCCCTTAAGGCTTAGTTTCAGTCCCTATGTTTAATTATTATGTTATTTCTTGCTTTTATAATTCTGAGAAGAAAAATATGAAATTTGTGATTCGTTATCAGTTTTGTCAGCAGTTCTACAAAATATTATTACACCTTGGACAGCCCCCGAAGACATTCCGTAAACAAGTAGCTTTTCAGTGCGATACCGAGAATGAATTACATATTTTTGACAAACATTATAATCACTGCGCTATTGTCACGTGTTAATGTTACATTTCACATTTATAATTGTAGAGTGTCTATAATTTTGCTGAACTATAACTGTATTGAATTGTTATGAATGAAAGACGAATTCTCAATGCGAATAAAAAATGGTGTAACTGCTAAAAACGATACAAAACCTTACAATTCAGCACAGTCGTACTGACGTACCTACATAGAGATCTTTAAAAAAAGTGGCAACAACTATAAAACATGTAATACTCTGGTCAGAAGGACAGCATATTTTTATACTTTCATTAGTCATTATTTTGCACAGTACTGTATTACATATTACACCAGATCAGAGCATTTGATGCCACTTTTCTTTAAAATGTTCTCCTGTAAAATTGTCCTTGTGGCACTTACATCACTTCGTTAACCGAACGACGATATGTCTGACGTAGGAGTTTAGGTTTTTGATCTATTTGCTGGCGGTACTGAATAGGGTTGTTTTCGTGGAATTAGAAGTGTTTCTCTCTGTCACAGATTTCTGAACACACGCAGACACAATCACACACATACATACTCACAGCTGACTAACACAAAATACTCAGTACATACATAAATAAGTTCATAATTACTATGTAAATGTTGTTCAGAACATGACATTCTTCCGAACTGTCAAAATTATAATTATTACTATTATTATTATCTCCACTACTACGTGAAACAGACCGAGAAAGGAGCTGACCTCCGCAGCGTAGTCGGCTGCGCACCGGCGTACAGTAAGAGAGTTACTAGGTTCGATTCCCAAGTCCAGCTGAATTTTGATTTGTGTTTGTCTAAAATGGTAACAAAAAATTTTCTAACTGCAATTTTCTCAAACATTCCTCTCAGCTAATTTCGTTTATCCTTAAAGGGGGAAGATGTTAATGTCGAGGTGGAAGCATGAAAAAACTTGGTGGCGCAATTGAAAATCGTTGGGTTCGCAGTAGGGAGGACATGGGTTCGATTTCATGCTCCGGCCATCCGATTTCTTGTTCTTTGGGGCTTTCCGAAATCGCTCTAGACGAATGCTTGGTTGGTTCCTTGTCATAAGCCAAGACAGAATCCTGTCCTAGTTCCTATTAATTTGTAAATTTTGTGACCAGTAGTTAATTACCCCAATTGTCAACGGTACATAAATACTTATAAATATTAAACCAAATAATTACATGAGACAAATAAAACCTATTTTTAAAACATAACGAGTGTAATTTTAGCATGTGGAAAGATACATTCTAAAAGATGAGCCTGGAGTGAAAATTTCTTCTACGCAAACGTATTATTTTATTACCATTTTCCTTACGGCCGAAAATCCTTTAAAATATAGTCATAAGTAAATGTCTTATTATTAAAACACTACACAATTAGTGCTGCACAATAAGTCATATATGACGACACTTAGCTCTTTAGAAATGTTTAAACTCTTCTGTAAGCTTACGTGAAGCTATTACTTAAACACACAGTGTTTCCATCGAAGAGCATGTGTGCATACTTTACTCATGGTGTCATTTAAGCATAATGACTTTTTACTGATAAATTCATATGTCGCTAGAATTAAAGGAATAAGTAAAATTAATTGTGGAGTGGAATATCTCCAGAATTTAGCGCCAAAACTGAGATTCTGAATAAATTAAGAAAGTGAGCATTGCAAGAGCTTGCAGACGAATGAATGATGTGATTTGCTGACACACAAAAATCATTGGGGAAATAATTGCACTTTATTTCATATAACAATACACTGGCGTTGGTATACTGTATATTTTTTTAGTAAGGTAACCAATTTTACGTGTATTGACACTTATATCATTTACAATTTCCACTCTTCGATTTGTGTGCGCGTGTTTAAACTACAGAATATCAGATTCAGTGGCAGTTAATCCATTCACGACGAGAAGTAAGTTTTCGGGGATATTACTACAAGATCAGTGCTAATATATCTCTCAATAGGCTTTTCACGGTTCACTACGTTGAATACACACTGATAGCTTGGGATCCCTGACTAAACGTAGGGGCCGCGGCGGCCGAATTGTTAGACCATTCGCCTCCCACCTAGGCAATCCGGGCTCGATTCCCGGCGGGGTCGGTCCTCGGGTTTTCGCATGAGGGAAACGTACCGGACGATGACGTTGGTCGTCGGGTTTTCTCGTGGATATCCCGTTTCACCCATACTTTCATTCCGGCGCTGCTCTATGCCCACCTCATGTCACCACTCACCAGCAAAAATACTTCGATATTAAGCGCTGACCAAAACCTCTCACTCACTTTAACCAAACGTACAAAAAATAATATATTTCGAAATAAATGCATAGGCCCTACCTTGAAATATAACGTTGTTTTCTCACATTTTAGATCATATACTGCCACTTTCATATTAAAATTGCTAGTGCAACTGATTCATACTATGGGCTATTAATAAATGGTGAACTTTCAAGAACCAACATAAGAACTTCCGTATTTATTTATTTTTAACAAGCTATCAACGCATGCTTTGCAATTCCCATTAAATTTTTTGAGTTCACCATGATGCCCCTCTAATCTGGTTTGACTCTTTCCCGTCCCGTCCCTAAAATAACTTTTTTGACAGAAACCATCACTGGAACAAACACAAAATCCCTCCCAAGTTCCATCACAGTCGGATGATTGGTATAAAAACACACAGAAGACACAGGCAAACGAACAAACATTTATTGTTATATTTTATGTAACTATCATAAACTGACGCATTTTCGTTTAGTATTTATTTATGTATACTAAATTGCAAACATTGTTACAGCTAACTAAATATAAGGCAAACATGCATTTCAAATTACATAATCAATTATAAAATTTATTTAAATATTTCACATTAATTTCAGTTTACCAATTCAGTAGTTACATTTGAGCGGACCCCAAATTTGATATCTGGTCCGGCCATACTGAATTCGATTATCCAAAGTATTCCGAAGTCACTCTAGGCGAATTCTGGGATAGTATAAACATACGGGACATGGTTATTTGTCCACTGGTTTCCTGCCTGCTATGGCCATCGTTTCTGTCTTTGCTAACCACGATTCAGAAATAAGAACCCGCATGTTTGTTTTCGAGTTTCTGTTCTGATTGTACACACGAAGGAATTAGACAAAATGTTTACCGCTGCTTGGATATGAGGAATTAAATCGCTATCTTTAGGAAGTCAGTTACCTTTTATAGGAGGACAAGTGCGGTCAGACACACACACACATATTAATATATAAATACATATATTAATATGTATATATATATATATATATATATATATATATATATATATATATATATATATATACATACTAACATATCACAGACAGCTAATCACTTCCGTTTGTTTTGCATAATATTTAAATAATAATGTAATTCATATTATAATGTATCAGAGCACGTCAATTTATTAGTATTGAATCTCATGCTGCTGTGGTTCACAATAATGCATAAGTATTTTAGGAACATACACTTTTGTGGCATTAGTTGAAAACTTTTTTTAAGGTGAGATGATAAATTCTTCATCCTGAAAATAATTGCCACTGCACGTTTTCATAAAAAATTTTGCAGCACGTGAACTGTTTAAGAAAGCAAATCGGTTGTTTTTTTTTGTAAAAATACCTATTATTCATTTTTTAGTCGAATGAACAAGCTTAGTTCTCTGTAGATGACAGATATTATGGTGTTACTGAACAGTGTTTGTGAATAGGAAATCTAGCTATGGTCACATTAGCGTGGCGTAGAGCTATAGCAAATGTACGATATGTGTTACAACAATACAGCCCGTGTTTCACATATCTCTAGTACGACTACTACAATTATGGTACAATCCGAAGACTCATGCAAGCAGTTCAGTCGTACACCGCTAGATGGCAAACGAGCCGCGCCTGTCGCGTCACAGGATTTCTCGTTCACTTTGTTCTCAGTCAGCTTCGACCCGGCTATTTGTTATTTTTCCATTAGCTGCTAACCTGATTATAAGATGTGTTTGCTTTTATATCAGGCAGTTTCAACATATTAACTGTACACATTTATTTACTAAAACCACCATATTTATCTTCAGCTTAAAAAACTGGTACCCACGCAGTACAACAATATGGGCTTAAACCAAAAATAAGAAATTGAATACAGACAGGTGTGTCGTGCTAATTCTGTGAGTGAGAAAAAAAAAAAAAAAAAAAAAAAAAAACTCTTTTACAGTGATATGGTTCAATGTCTTTGGATGTGATTTTTTTGTTTACATTTTCTCTACAAAGTCAGTCTGAAATATAAAATTATGGGAAAAGAAGGGTGGGGTGAGGGACATAATTTGCCACCACTGATTTACAAAGGAAGGGGGTGACCTCCCTGTTGGCACGGCCCTGAATGCAAGAAAGCTTGAGGGAGGGGAAGTCATTGTTCTTCTTAAGAGTCCTATATAGCAGGCGCTAGATGCCGCATCTGAGGTACTGAAGAAGACTGGCGATAAGAGCTAGACTGGCTCGTGCATCAACAGTCGTGTCGCCTTTATGCGCTGGGCGTAAAAACGGCGTGCAGTGTTTAGGTCGTTGGCGTTTTACTATGGGGGTTTGAGCGGTCACCCTACTTTATTTACGGAAATTGAACACTAAAATCCAGTGCTTGCTTCTCCGTTTTTGTTTTACGATTCCGGTTTATAACTTGTTACGTGAGACAGCATTCTGGAAAAGCCATTTTTAAGTGCCCCGAAATCAAGTTTCTAAGCATGATGTCTAGGGACAGAAAACAGAGAATAATACATTTATGTGTCTCCTCTTCGTAGATAAAAATATAGAAATACTCGTTTAGCAGTATTTCTTTAAAAAAAAACTTATTCCTAACATGCTACAACGCTGTTCATGCGCTACATATATGGGGCTCTTAACTGTTGTAAGAAATTGAACAACCATCATTAGATAGCATTTAAAATAATTGAATATAAATTGAATAATAAGTACCAAAATATTTTGTTTGAGTCCCTAACGTGAGTTTTAATATTTGATAAGGCAAACAGTTGTTAGCTAATTTAAATTACGCAGAAATCTTGGCTATACACTGTGTTCATTGAATAGCCTACGATATCATGTTTGTATTAATAAGTGACGGAATTACACGAATGAGTTGAAAGCAAATAATCAACCAAGGGATTTAAAAGTACCTACTACAACTGCGTGCGAAACAAGTACGGCCTTGAACTGCAACCCACTAGATGTTATTTTTTGTTGAAGCATCTGAAATTCTCTTGATTGTTGTATTTATATTATGCTTAATTCAACTAAATGAATAACCGACTAATTCTCCTCCTTACTCTCTCCCACATCTTTACGCGTATTTATGTAGGTATACTTTTCGATAAATTTTATGGTTAAGTGTATTATTTGAGGTCTGAAACATTTTGCTTTGCCATTTGTATGGTTTTTCGTCTAAGGCTTTTGGCCTAAATATAAAATAAAGGAAAATTCCTGTAATTTTATTATTTTTGTCCTTCTCTGAAATACAATTTCTTGAGGATATTTCAAGAACGGACGTGCAACATCATCAACCTTAACGTTTTTGACTGTACGCTTCGCTTTGAAGAATTGTTTTTGTTCCAAGGTCAATAAATATTAGTCATTTGAATTTTAACTTAATTAATAATTTCCAAGTGTTCCCAGCGGCAAACCGGTTGCTTTTACAGTATTAGGCTATCAGACATGAAAGTGATATAACAAAATATTTGTCTTATTTTATAGCAAAACTTTAAAGCACGTTTTATAAAATAATTAATGTTCCATAAAAGAATATTTTCCAGATAATTTTAGTTAAATTTTGTGACGTAAATGCATAAATTTTACATTTGTTCATAAAAATTTTCTCTAGGTCTAGTAGGTTTGCAGTTACCAAGTAATTTTCCGAACTCATAATACAAGAAAACCAACACTGGCTGTTTTTAAATTCTTCTTTCTTGATATACTAAAAAGTATTCGTGTGTGTTACTGCAAGGAAATCGGTCGTTGCTCCACACACACCAAATTTTCGAATTCTTAACTATATACCATTATGTACCGTCCTACACATTTTTAAAAGTAAGTTATTTCACTCAGCAAGTGTTTTATGCAAAGGAATCTTGAACCGTAAACCGTTTTAGGGAACAGAACTGACTCTAAGTAAACTATGAAATTAAGTAACTCATATAATTTCTTAACATAATTGGCTTACTATTTTAGAAAAATAAAATTAAAAGTCCTTTCAAATACAGTAAAAATTAATAAAAATAATTAAAGTAAAAAAACTTACAATTGTCCTTACTTAGACTGTGCAAAGAAAATATATTCTCAGAGTTAATGTGTATATTGAGAACTTTTCATTGAAAATATTGACAAACATTAGCGAAACCTCAGTTTTCGCTCCCAGATGAAAAACCCCCAAGGTTTGACTTCGCATTTTTGTACTTGTCATTATAGGCATTTGTAGTTCTGCCACTTAAAAACAAGATAATATATCTCAAATAATGCTTATGCTTTCTTACAAAAGTTATAATTGTTGAAATGCATGCACGTATGCCATTTTGACTAAATTCAAATATTAATAATCAGTAGATCATATTAGGCATTTGTTTGGATTAAATTCCATTAAATTTTCAGAAACGTATTGTCGATCTGTCACGCTCAGAGAATGTTAGTTGAATCGTGTGTCAATTATGGAGTTGCGAGATCGAAAGTACGTGAAAAAATGCGAGTGCAGAAATTTTTTAAAATACTGCTTCAACATGAAGTGAAGAATTAGAACTTCGCTAGAGTGCCGGTTTATTTCAATGGCTTCGAGAAGCACACTGAGATTGAATGGATTAGTTCAGCACGTCTCTAAATAATGCAACTTTTACCAAATTAGTTAAACTGTTATTATGGCAACTAATTGACAAAACTACGGTTTATACGCGCACATACGGCAGTTGTTTTCAGCAAACCCTCATGAAAATAAATCTATGTTTTTGTGTTCTAAATTACAATAAAATATAAGCTGAAATGCTTACAGATGAAAAAATATACTGAATTATCGAAAAATATACTGTTGCTGCTTGCGCTTCAGATGTCAGATATGTATATTATTTTTTAAAATAGTACAGTGATGTGAGTTGTTTTTTGAAACTGGCCTTAACTTTTTACATGAGTAGGCCTACACGTACAGAAGACTTGATGTAAATTAAGGTCTACTCCGTTTATCTAAGGCAGTTGACGTGTAGCTCGTTCCATAGAATTGATTGCGAAGGCGAAGTTGCTTGGATATATTTAGCTGAGATTTTGAAAAAAAAAAAAAAAAAAAAAAAAAAAAAAAAAAAAAAAAAAAAAAAAAAAAAAAAAAAA